>APFE030097520.1:16131-50513 GCA_000404065.3 Pinus taeda
ATTGATTCCTTATCACATTAGCTACATTATCATCTATTAGGTCATATATTCATAGTTCATTCATTTGCAAATCAAAACATGATGAGAGCCATACATCAACATTTTCATAAAAAATACTCATAAGCAACATAAATAACAAAGATAAGAAAACCATAAAAAACACATATGAACCAATACATTTACAAATTAAATACCAAGGAGAAGGAACTATTATTAATGAATGCATAGGCTGACCAAGTATGGGAATTCCACAAACCACCAAACCATATATTGGGCTGAACCAAATATCTCTTTCAACCAATCCCCCGTGCCATATTCTAAGCATGAATGTGGGATCTCATGAAACAAATCCAACAAATCAAAACTAGGGATTCCAAAGGAAAAGCCACCTCAACTCTCAACCAGTGATTCCACCTCATGGTCAGACATCACTAACCATCACTAGATTGGTATCCACCCAAACTGTCTAGGGCTCCAGAGTGTTTGTTCCAACCTTCTAGGACTAGTAACCCAACCCAAATATGTTGTTGGGATCCAAAGTATTTTTCCAACCAAGGCTCCAGGAATAGTAACTCATCCAATCAAGGGCTCTAGAGAATTTTTCCAACCAAGGCTCCAAGACTAGTAAATCAACCCAAGTTGTTACATGGCTTCTAGAGCATTTGTCCAACAAAGGCTCCAGGAGCTAATAACTCAACCGATAGCCAAAGGAATATGACAACCAACCAGAAAATTAAAGTAAAACCCACAAACCATGGCTATCTAGGAAATGGAAAGGCTAGGAAAAACCAATGTTAATCCAAGCAATCCTCCATGCCAATGATATATTGTAACCAAATAACCACGTGCATATGCCATGCATACTAAAATTAGCAAGGAAATCATACATGCAACTCGGTACCTACAAGAAAAACCTACTATAGTTGTTGATCCCGTTGTCCTCTTGCACTTTCCTACTCTTCTTTTGCCTTCTTGCTCCAAAACTCCAAGTATGACACACTCCTCCAAGAGTGCTCCAAGAAAACTCCAAGTGTCCAAGAGTATCAGAGAGAGAGAGGGTAGAAAATTAGAGCTCCAAAAATGAATTGAAGAAAAGCTACAAACTGATCCTAAAAAGCCTTTTTATTAATGAGGCCACTGTTTGCTTCAATTTTCCATTATTTTCCTTCATTTTCATCCTCACATGCAACATGTGACCTTTCACCTTCCTTTTCTCCTAATTTCCCTTATTTTCTTAAATAAAAATTCTAATTAATGCCACTTTTTCTTTCTAAAGCCTTAACCATTTCCTTTGCCAGTTTTCATAGCCATTAATTGATCACAAGTGATCCCATCACTACGCTTTTTCCCAACATTCAACTTGGAATATGTGTCTCATGACCAAGGTTTTATTATTGCCTTTATTAAATTTATTCCATGGATTTTTACTAGGGTTATTATAGAACCCTCCCCCTTCGGGGAACACCATCCGTAGTGTTCAATGACACCTACAACCAACAAGGAAACTGAAAAATAAAACATGATGCCCATGGATTTACAACTTAGCTCATTATAGTTTTTACAATGATCATTCTGCTATAAAGCAAACCAACATGAGAAATATAACATATCAACCATAATGACATAATAACCATACCACTTATTAGAGCTTTATAACACAACTCATGGTAATATTTACATCCATATACATATATACATATACCAAACATTACACCAAAACATATGCCAAAAACATTCACTCAACCAGTGAATAGAGAAGGATGCATAGCCTGCATCTAATCTTCCATCTCCCATGTAGCTTCATCTGGCCCAAAGTTCTTCCACTGCATTTCAACTTGCTCGATTGTTGGGTTCTAGAGCATGCACATCTTTCTCTACAGAATGCACTGAGTTTCCAGCTAGAATTCTCCTTCTGCCTCCACCTACTAGTCAACAACATGATCAACATATTTAACATACTTCTTAAGTAATGACACATGGAAAACATCATGGAATTTCATTGGCAGAGGCAGTGCAAGTCGATAGGATACTAGTCCATTCCTTTCAAGAATCTTGAAAGGTTCACAAAACCGAGGTGCTAGCTTGGAACATGATCCAATCCTCAAGGAAGTCTTCTTTGGCTTGATGCGCAAATACACCTATTCCCCAACCTGAAACTCCTTAAGCAACCTATTACGATTTGCATAATTTTTTTGCATGTCCTGTGTTTCCTTTATATTCTTCTTGATAACCCGCATTTCATGTTCAATCTCTACCAACATGTTTGGTCCTATCAATACCCTATTCATTGGATCACTCCAACTTATGGGAGTATTACAACTCTGCCCTTATAGTGCCTCAAACAGACTCATCCTTAGAGATTCATGATACCCATTGTTGTAAGTGAAATCAACCAATTGCAGGTACTCTTGCCACTTTCGCTACTGATGCATTAGATAAATCCTAAACATATCCTCCAATATCCGATTGACCCTCTCTGTATGTCTATATGTATGGAGATGATAAGTTGTACTGAAGGCCAACTATGTACCCAAACTTGAAAATATGTCTTTCTAGAACCTAGAGGTGAACTTGGCATCCCTCACTGGCACAACTTTGTTTTGTACACCATGCAACCTCACCACATCCCTGATGAAGACCTATGCCATATCACTAGCTGAATATGTAGACTTCACTGGAATGAAGAGTGTTACCGTTGTCAACCTGTCCACCACAACCATGGTGGAATAATGATGTCTATATGTCCTTGACAAACTTGTAATGAAATCCATGGAAATGACCTCCGACTTCCAAACTGGAATCAAAATCGACTGTAGTAATCCACCTGGATGCTCACATTCTACTTATACCTATTGACAACCCAAGCATCTAGCCACAAACTCTACCATTTCCCTCTTCAAATTCGGCCAATAATAAAACTTCTTCACTGCTATCAATGTTTTCTAATATCTTGGATGGCCTGAATATGGCTTAGCATGAAATTCCCTCAAGATAAGCTTCTTGATATCGCTGTTGTATTCCACATATATCTTGTCCCTAAATTTGACCAAGCCACATGTTGTGAGATGATATTCCACATCTTGATCACCTGTACACTGCTTAACCTGTGCATAAGCTCCATATACTTGTCATCCTACTATCTTTCCTACAATATCTGATCTTGTAAATCTTTCCCATAAGAACTCATAGCTACTATGTGATTTACCTATATCTACCTGCTAAGACCATCTGCAACCATGTTCTCTTTACCTTTAATGTACATGATCTCAAAGTCAAACTCACTGATCTTGTCCAACCATCTAGCTTTCCTATAATTCATATTCAGTTGGTCAAATAGATACCTCAATCCACTGTGATTACTCATCAAGATGAATCACCTACCAAGAAGATAGTTCCCCCACATCTTCAAAGCATGGATGATCGTTGCAAACTCAAGATCATGTGTTGGATAATTCTGCTCATGTTCATTTAGTTTCCTTGATTCATAACATATTACCTATCCTTCATGCATAAGAAATCTACCAAGTCCTCTCTATAAAGAATCTGTACATACCACAAATTGTTTATCCGGATCTACAATCTTTAACACTAGATAATTTGTCAACAATTGCTTCAACTACTCAAAACTTATTACCTTTCCTTTGAAATGATGTAAAATGATAAGAAATGCCAAAGAAGTTCCTGATGAACCTCCTATAATAACTTGTTAACCCCATGAATGATCTTACCTCATCCACATTTCTAGGAGCTTCCCACTCCATGATAGCCCTTATATTTTTTGGATCCACTGTTATGCCTTCCATGGAAACTACATGCCCTAGGTAATGTACCTCTGTCTGAAAGAAACTACATTTTCTAAGCTTAGCATACAACTAATTATTTCTCAACAATATCAACACTGCTGCTAAATTCTCAACATGTTCTTCCTCATTCTTAGAATATATTAATATATCATCAATGAACACAATAAAAAACTTGTCTAGATAAGGACACAACACACTATTCATCAAGCACACAAAAGTAGCTGGAGCATTAGTCAAACCAAACGGAACTAAAAAAAACTCATAATGCTCGTACCTAGCCCAGAAAGCAGACTTGTGAATGTCCTCTTCTTTAATAGATACCTGATGATATCCTGATCTCAGGTCAATCTTCAAGAACACGACTACTCCCTTCAACTGATTGAACAAGTAATCAATCCTGGACATTGAACTTCTTATGTGGTGTTACATTCTCTTTTTTACTTGTATCTTGAGGTATTATTCCCTTTTTGTCCCATTTTCCTGTATTCATATCATTACCTTTCCAGTCCTGCTTAGTCTCAACTCTGCACTTTGATTGCTCATAACAATGCTTTAGCTTCTGGATGGCCTCCTCCAACGATCTCATCTCATCAAATTAAATCTTGTCCTTGAATGGTACTGGAAACCCACTGATGAATCTCTTAATCTTTGCTTTCTCCTCCTCCAGATAAGGTACATACCTCAATAACTCCAAGAATTTGGAATTTGTTACTTCTCATTGGTCATAGATCCCAACTTCACCTCATAAAATTACTTGGCCTGTCGTCATTGAATCTCTCCCATAGATACTTATTCCTGAATAATATCTTAAACTCATTCCAAGTCAACTCCTCTTTGTGAATTCCTCTGACATTCTTTACATCTTCCCACCAAATGTATGCTTTACCTTTAAGACTGAACGTAGCTATTCTGGCATTCATGTTTAATGAGTACTCATGCAACCTAAAGAACTTATTCATCCCAAGAAACCATGATTTGACATTCTATTACTTCTTCATTTCCCCATAAAATATAGGTGGATTTTAATTCTTGAATGCATATGGAAAATATCCCCTATCACTCCTCCTGTAAGGATGATAATGACAATGATCATGATACCTATCAAAACCAAAACTAGAATAGTGCTTGTGTCCATCACCTCTCCTATTTGGAGTGTCCAAAAACCTTCCATATTTAATCATGACATCTCTATCTAACCTGGGCCCACTATGAGATCTACTACCATATGCCCCATCCATCCTATCCTCCTATCAATGGCTGATATGAAGATGTCCCTGTCTCTGCAATTCTAACAAACTATGAATAATTACTGCATTGAATTATGCTTGTTTCTCCTATGCCTGCATGATTATGTCATTATTTTCTTTGCAATTCCTTATTTCTTATTTCAAGCTTCTCAATGTGTTTGCTATGTCAGAGGATTTTCCAACACCATGCTACTCATCTTATCCATAGGGAGAGTCTCATGAACTGTAGTCTACCATATTGCTAGTCATCTTTGTTCTCTTCTTCTTGCAAGGTATATTATGTTAGATAAACCAAATCATAAACAAACCAACGTACCTTAGTATATTTCGGGGAGGATATATTGTCTGCAAGACTGACTAGATTAGAAATATACATAGATAAACATAATCAAGTCAACATATAATCATCATTCAAACAATTACCCAATTATCAATGCGTGACTATACTGACCACATACCATGACTTCATGCACAACAACATATAAACAATGGCATGCATAACCAGTGCATAACCAACATATATTCACAACAAATACAATCAGGAGAGACACCATCAACTTTCACGTGGTGACACAAATGCAACCATGACCACCACTGTGCATACACAACAAGTGCATAGACCAAAGCATAAGGAACACATATGCAACCGACATGAATGCATCATCGATACACTGCCCATCTAGTCCAAGGGTTGAACCATGCTCTTATACCACTCTATAACACCCTCCCCCCACATTTACCCAAGCTAACCGGTTCGCTGGTTTTAATATCTGACAAGAGGCCACTATGATCTTGTTCAACTCCCTATGTACAGTTAAGGAAGTGGAACTGACAAAACATAACTAATTTGACCTTCTACACATGTTACAAAACCTTCACAAGCTAACCAACCCTTCCAGGTGACCGACCGCAAAGGTAACTTAACCTACTAATGACCTATAGCCTTATTTTCTCCCATGACATGGGCATGCAAGTGAATGGGACCCTCCAATCGCTCCCATAGCAAGGGCATTCCAGCGACTGGGGACTTTTTTAGCTAGTTCTGAGCTAGTGACCCTAAATTATGTGCCACTTTTTCAAGGCTAGGTCTCAAGCCAATGCATAGAACTTCATGAAACCTTTAGGAATGATAAATAACATAGAAACAAAGGTACTAATGCAAGCATTGGATCAATTAATTGACTAGATTCATACTAGCCATGACAGATATTTCGTCAAAAATGTCACAAATATGCATTCTAAAGAACATAACAATAGATCTGAGCATAGGGGTATCATAATTATCTAAGAATTGCTAAGAAGAATTGATGCCTTATCACATTAGCTACATTATCATCCATTAGGTCATATATTCATTGCTCATTCATTTTCAAATCAAAATATGATGAGATCCATACATCAAAAATGTCATAAAACATACTCATAACCAATGTATAACCAATAGAAATTACAATGATATGACAACCATAACAACCAAATATGAACCATTACATTCACACATAAAATACTAAGGAGAAGGAGCTCTTATTAGTGAATGCTTACACCGACTAGTTATGGGACTTCCACGAACCACCTGACCGTAGATTGGGCTGAACCAAATCTCTCTTTCATCCAATCACCCCTGTGACATATTCCAAGAATGAATGTGGGATCTCATTAAACAAATCCAACAAATCTGAACGAAGGCTTCCAAAGGCCAAACCACCTCAACCCTCAACTAGTTATTCCTCCTCATAGTCAGAAAACACTAACCATCACCAGATTGGTCTCCAACCAAGCTGTGCAGGGCCCCAGAGCGTTTGTTCCAACCAAGGCTTCCAGGACTAGTAACCCAACCCAAAATTTCTTTCGAGATCCAAAGCATTTCTCCAACCAAGGCTCTAGGACTAGTAAATCAACCAACCAAGGGCTCCATAGAATTTGTCCAACTAAGGCTCCAGGACTAGTAACTCAACCCAAGCTATTATTGGGCTTCAAGAGCATTTGTCCAACCAAGGCTCCAAGAACTAAAAACTCAACCCAGAACCAAAAGAATATGAGAACCAACCAAAAAAAAAAAAGTAAAGCCCACAAAACCATGGCTATATAGGAAATGGAAAGGGTATGCAATATCAATGTCAATCTAGGAAATCCTCCATGCCAATGATAGATCATAACCAAATAACCACATGTGTATTCCATTCATGCAAAAAATATCAAGGAAATCATACATGAAACTCAATACCTGCAAGAAAAACCCGTTGTGGTTGTTGATCTCAATGTCCTCTTGCGATTTCCTGCTCTCCCTTTACCTTCTTGCTCCAAAATTCCAAGTGTGGCACACTAATCCAAAAGTTCTCTAAGAAAAATCAAAATATCCAAGATTATGAGAGAGAGAGAGAGAGAGAGAGAGAGAGAGAGAGAGAGAGTAGAAAATGAGAGCTCCAAAATGGAACTGACAAAAATCTAGAAATTGACCCTTAAAAGCCCTTTTATTAATGAGTTCTCTATTTTCTTCAATTTTCCATTATTTTCCTTGATTTTTCTCCTCACATGCAACATGTGACCTTTCAGCTTCCTTTTCTCCTAATTTCCATTATTTTCATAAATAAAAATACCAATTAATGCCACTTTGCCTTTCCAAATCCTTAGCCATTTCCTTTGCCAATTTCCATAGCCATTAATTAATCACAATTGATCCCATCACTATGTTTTTTCCCAACATTCAACTTGGAATATGTGTCCCATGACCAAGGTCTTATTATTTCATTTATTAACTTTATTACATGGAATTTTGGCAAGGTTGTTACAAAGAGGGTCATGGGTGATACCATCTTTGGACATAATGAAACCCAAAATCTGGTCGACAGGAACACAAAAGACACACTTAAGGGGATTGAGGCGAATGGTATGCTTGCAACATCGAAGGAAGACAATGCACAAATCATCAAGGTGTTGTGACCAGAGATGGGAATGAGCAGTGAGATCAGCTACGCAAGGATAATGTGAGCTAGGTCATGAAAACAATAAGACACATCACGTTGAAGTCACCCCAACATTATTTAAACCGGAAGGCATGACTCTATAAGAAAAGGTTCCCCATGAACTAGTAAAGGAAATTTTAAGTTGATCGACAAAGTGAATATGAATCTACTTGTACCCTAAGAATCAATCCATAAAGGAAAGGACCTCATGTCCCACACACTCATCAATGATTTGGTCTATGAAAGGTGTGGGGAAATTTTCTTTGGGACAAGCTTTATTTATATCACGAGAGTACGTTTAGATAGGAATGGTGCCTTGCTTCTTTAGAATGAGAATAGGATTGGACACCCATGTGGTGTATTCAATGGGACAAATGAAACTAGCTTGCTTGAGCTTATTGATTTCGGATTTGATAACATCACACTTGGAAGGATGGATAGGAATTAGTTTCTGGTAGATGGGAATGGCATCGGGCCATGTGTCGATATGATGTTCAACAATGGCAAGATCAAGTCCAGGCATCTTAGAATAGGACCAGGTGAAAACATCACGAAATTTTTTGAATAACGTAATGTAAGATTCAATTTCTTTCGGGGTGCATTATGCCCCAAAGATGATATTTTCTTCAATCCCTTGTTTATTCGAAATGTTAATCTTGATGGTAGGGAATATTTTAGCCATATTTCATTCTTTGAAAGCATCTAGTGTTGGAATGGAGTTTTTGAACCATTCAACCTCACCATGGATGAAGTCTTTGGATTCCACAACACACTAGTCATGGGTTTGCTGCAGAGCGAAGTATGCACAATGGTGCATATTATCCCAAGGATAATCAGGGGTGGTCATGGCTTCCATGATGTCTTCATCAAAATGAAAAATGAGAAGAAATGAGGAAGAGGGACCACATAAGAGGAACTACCTGAAGCATCTTCATTAGAGACAATGTTCACATGCACATCATCAGAAAGGTTGGGGTGATGGCTAGTAGATGTAACATCCACTGATGCTAAGAAAAAAGTGTATTTTGAAGTAGGTTCGAAATAAGCACAATAGGAAACTCCTAAAGAGTCTGAATATATTGATCCCATGGATGCCGACATGTAGAGTATAAGGTGAGAATTATCTGTCATCTGGACATCAGGAGGAGGGATCAGGATGGGTGGTTGAGAAATTTCCTATCCTGGAGAAGAAGTGGGGCGAAAACCCATAGGTAGAGGGAGAGTAGAGTCAGTATGAGTGACATCTAACTCATGAAGCACTTAAAGTGTATCATGAAAATATTCGAGATAGGGACAGTGATGGGAGTAATGTCGATACTTATCATACAAAGAACAAGGGTGATGCATGCGTAAGGTTTTGTTTTTCTTAGTAGAGTTGGGTAAGGTGACATGGACCTCAAGAATGTTAGTGTCAGGAAAAAGTATTAGAGACTACATTCTTAATATGATGGGGCTTAGGAAAATTATTGGTGGCATGTCCAACAACATCACACAAAGCAGATGGAGGAGAAGGCTTTGGTGGTTTACGAGGAACATGATTTGCTTAGGGTGCATTGTCTTTGGTTCCCTTTATCTAGCTTTGCCCCCTTTGCTAGATTCTTCTATAATAGGAGTGGCTTCCTTTTGAGGTTAGAGTGGAACTAAAGTAAAGGAATAGGTGGTTATAATCGGTTGAACCAGAGTCAAATCTATATAAAGTTTGAGTTGAATGGGAGGAGTGTTTGCGGGAGGATCAATGTACCATATTGGGATCCCCAAGGAGATGTTAGGAAGACTCAACGTATCCATTACATGGGTAGATAATATTCTTGATGGAAGGAACAAGAAAGGTATTTGACCAGAAGGTAATGACCTGGAAGAACTGCTCTTGTATTAGAGAGACCTAGGGGAACAGTTCCGGGTGAAAAAGGATTGGGGGAGATACTAGCAGGAGGAAACTCACTTGTAGGAATTTTACTTGAAGGACGATTTGAGTCTTGAGCAAGAGGTTTAAGAGGAGTTGGCTACTAAGAAGATGTACCAGGCCACTTGGTTGTGGTCCATGATGCTTGAACCATGCAAAAACTAGAAGAAATAGGCTCAGAAGGAGTAGGCAGTGGAACATAGTAAGCCCCAAGCAGCATGGAAAAGGCTTTGGAAAGGAAAGAGGCATTATTTGGTATTTATTTATGAACATATTGGAAATTAAGAGAAAAGTAAGGTGAAAGGTCAGAGATTGCATGTGAGGAGGAAAATGAAGGAAAATAATGGAAAATGAAGAAAATAGAGGCCTCAATGATAGAAAGGATTATGAGGATCAATTCATGGACTTTTGATAGTTTTGGTTTGGCGCTCTCTAATTATCTCACACTCTCATACTCTTGCACACTTAGAGAATTCTTGGAACATGCTTCAAGCATTCTAGTATACATTGGATTTGGAGAAAGAAAGTAAGGAAAAGTAGGAAAATCACAAGAGATAGCAGGATCAACAAATAAAACGAGATTTGTTTGTAGGTATCAAGTTGCACATATAGTTTCTTTGCTAGTTTTGGAATGCATGGTACATGCATGTGGTTTCTTGGTTATGTGCTTTCATTGGCATGGAGATCTGCCTGGATTGACAATGGTTTTTCCTAACCTTGCAATTTTATGGATAACCATAGTTATTGTGGGGTTTCCCATTTGTGTTTATTGGTGCTCATGTTTTTATGGATGTGGGTTGAGTTATTAGTTCTTGGTCCCTTGGTTGGAAAAATTATCTGGAAGCCTTGTAACGGCTTGGTTGACTTACTAGTCTTGGAAGCCTTGGTTGGAAAAATTCTCTAGAAGACTTGTACCAACTTGGGTTGAGTTACTAGTCATGGAACCCTTGGTTGGAAAAACGCTCTAGAGCGCTTGGTGGGTCAAGTTACTAATCCTGGATCCTTATTTGGACAAATTCTATAGAGCTTGTCAGCAACCATGGGTTGAGTTACTAGTCCTGGAGCCTTGGTTGGAAAAACTATCTAGAGCCAAATAACATTCGTGGTTTGAATTACTACTCTTGGAAGCTGGGTTGGAACAAACGCTCTAGAGCTCTAGAAAAATTGGGTAAAAACTGATCTCGTGATGGTTAGTGATGTCTAACCGTGATGTGGAATAATTGGTTGAGGTTTGAGATGGTTTGGCCCATGGAAGACCTTGTTTTGTTTTCGTTGGTTTATTCCATGAGATCCCGCATTCATGCTTGTAATATGGCATGGGGGTGACTGCTTGAAAGAAATATTTGGTTTAGCCTAGTCTATGGTCGGGTGGTACTTGGAAGTCCATGACTTGGTTGGAATTTTCATATATTAATAAGAGGTATTTTCTATTGTGATTTATGAGCATATGTATTGATTACGATGGCGACATTATGGTTGAGCTTCCATGGTTTATATGTTGGTTATATGATGTATATTGTTTATGGCTCTTGACATGTTTGATGAATATGTGATTTGTTATCGAATTCATGACCTAATAGATGTTATTACAACTAATATGAGAGGGCATTAGACTTTCTTGATGATTCTCAGATAAGTATGAGACAATTATGTTCATATGTGTATTTATGACCTGTAGATTTCATGTTCATGATATATTTGACTAAACTACTTTCATGGCTAGGCCTTGTTAGGTAAATTTCTTGTCTAAGATTTGCATGGAAGGCTTTTTCCTTGTGTCATTCATGGTTCTGGAAAGTTTCATTAAGTTATGGGTAGAGGTTTGGATCCTAGCCTGAAAAAGTGGCTTAAATCCCATGGTCATAGGCACATGATTGGGTGGAAAAGACTGCAGTTGCTCCCTTGTAGGCATCATGTGTGTGCCTGGAGGGTTTTAGTCGAAATAAAGCAATGTTGTTCCATCATATGGGAGATCAGGGCACTAAAAGAATAGCTTTAACTCCAAGTTTGGGCACCTGGAAGTGTGGTTTAGCCCTTAGGGTTCTTGTAGCACCCGATAGGGAAGTCGTTAAGGTGTTTGGTTTGTCGATTCCACTTCCTTAGGGTGATCTAGAAGGTTGAATCATATCATAGTAACTCTTCGTCACATGTTTACCCTAATAGTTCAGTAACTTGGGTAAATGTGGGAGGAGGGTGTTACAAACTGGTATCAGAGCATGGTTCAACACTTGGACTAGATGGGCAGAATGTGTTTGTCATGCATACATGTCATTTGCATATCTGTTCATCATGCTTGTGGCCTGTGTGCTTGATATGTATTGATGGTCATGGTCACTATTGCAGTTGTGTATGCATGGTGGTGTTGTTGTTGTTGAATGTTGTCGTCATGAATGCATGTCAGTATTATATGCATTTGTTATGCTGGTGAGTCTTTATAAGTTGTTAAGAATGCATTTTCATGGTTAGAGTTATGCATGTATGGTAGGTCAAACATGCATTGTGAGGTCATTGTATGTAGTTTGTGTCATCAAGATTTTTTTGGTTGTTATGATTTTAATGTGTTGGCTGAGATAGAGAAGGATATGCAAATTATTAGAGAGAGGTTGCAACAATAGACCTCAAGGTAAGAGAAGATAGTCATACATGTATTGTATGTTTCGAATTCATGTATGTGGTTAATAGTTTTTATAAGAATTAGGGTTCCTTATATGTTTGTCATTCTATTATTATTATGGTTACATGTATTACAAATGCTAGTTGATTAGTGTAGTCATATGCACATGTGTCAGATATTTAGGAATGATAGTAACCTGTTGTTGTATGCATTGTGATCATATTCTTGATGATTATGGTCATTGCAACTAAGGTCTTGATGTTATTATGTTTTGTGTTATTTTGGATTGACCTATGTAGATGATTATGGTTATGACATTCAGGTATGAGTTAATATATATTGTGATATCATGTCATACTATTCTAGACTCATTGTGCATATGTGATTGTTATGCACGAATGGAAATTGTTTATGATATTATGAGGTGAACATGTTAGCTAGTCGTTGTTATGGAATCATGACCTTATTTATGTTTGAGTTGATGTGTTGTGGAGTTATATTGTGCTAATATAGATTGATTATGCAGACAAGATAGCCTCCTCTGAGATACATTAAGGTATGATTTTTCTTATGTCATCTACTTGGTGCTTGAATGTTTGATTATGTCATTTATTTTGTTTTTGAGTGTTCTGTGTCTATTATGTTGTTTGAATGTTTGATTAATTGCATGACATGAGTATGCGTCTATAAGATTGCATGAATGAATGATCCTGTTTTAAGATGGTTGTGCTAACACATTATGTGCTGAGACAATAGATATGTACTTGAGTGTAAGTGTGTGTTAGTTGTAGTATTATAATTGATGACTATGAGTTTTTTATGACATGGTTGTTAGCCTTGGTAAAGGTTGATTTCAAATTAATAGATATGATGTCTTGATATTTGGAACCTGTGATTTACATATATGAACAATTGGAGGGAAAAATGCTTGGTATTAACATGACAAGGTAATAGTTGGTTTGTTTATATAACTAACAACTGGGTGATGTGATAACACATAGTAAGACTCAATTTCAACGAGGAAAAAGGTTAAGGAAGGAATTGGGTGAGAATTCCTTTGGCTATGTTTGGAAACTGAAACTCCAAATGAATGAGTGCTTTGAATGAATACAAGAAGTCTTCTTAACCTTGATTTTATGTGAAATTATGTGGATATATGCTAGATTCATGAACATGTATTTGCTAGGTCTAACATCTAGTTTCCAGTTACAGCTGCATCCTTCAAAGGAAAAGGAGTCCCTTGAGAGATGGCATCGATGTGTTCAATTACAAGGCAGTGTTCTTTTCATGTCAAGGTAAGGTAGTTGGTATATTGTATATTTATTTCTGCATTGACAATTATGTGTTTATGGCAGTATGATGCAGGGAATTGCCTGGCAAAGAGACTGTTGTGAAATCTTGAAGAAGGAACAGGTTGAGCTTTCCCTTGGAAGCATTGGGAACCCATGGTAATTGAGCCGTGGTGTTTGTTTCTAGTTTTGTGCTTTCAATATTTTGTGATTTCTTTGTGCTTGATTTAAAATTTTGTGCATGACTAGTCCATGACCATGCCACTTTGTTTGTGGTGTCGTACTGCTATTGGTTTTCTTCTTGGTTTCTTTCGGTTCTTGCCTTTTTATGTTTTGAGGGTCTTGGGATTTGGTTGGGGAAGGAGGAAGTTAATGGAGCTCAGGGAGAGCTGAATGAAACCCAACAGGTAATGTAAGATCAGGATGAAGCTGATGCATATATAAGGGTAGCTGAAGGAAAACGTATGATAGTAAGTTGGATTGGTTGGGTCCATTTGGGTGAATGGACAGTGGTAGGTTAGTCATGAGAAGGTTAACAAAAAGGTGAAGCAAATGTATTTGAGGCATCTAATGCCTTGGGGGACCGTTACTCTCATTGTTGTTCATGCATTACACGAATAAATGTAGTTCTCTTAACCTTGATCTTATGATATCTGGTAATTATGTTATGATCATGATTATGCTAATGTCTCCATATGTATACATGTATGCATATATTTTGTTGTCTAACAAGGTTGTCAGAGATCATGATTTTTTATGCTAATGTTTATATGTATGTATGTATGTCATTTTTTGATAGGGTCGTCAAGGATCATCCTTGTGGAGGAATGATTGATTATGCAAGTGAATGACATGAATAGGTTCCTAGCCTTATGAGGAATCAAGTGGGAAGAATAGCCCTAACAAACTAGAAGCAAGGTTGCCTAGTAAGGACAATATGGTCTTAGGTTATGCAATATAGGTGTTGTCTACATGTAGCATATGCATTGTTGTGTACATATGATGTTGTGTTCCTGTTGTATGTATGTTGTTGTGTGTATATTGCATATGCAATTCCGGGTGTAGATGGTGCTATGTACATATCATATTGTGCACATGTTGGATATGCGGTGTTGTGTGCATATGGTGCTTTGCCCATGTTGGATATGTAGTCTTGTGTACATATGGTGCTATGTACATGTTGTATATGCAGTGATATGTACATATGGTGTTGTGTGCATGTTGTACACATGGTGCTATGTACATATTGTGTTGTGTGCATGATTGTACAAGTGGTGTTGTGTGCATGTGGTGTTGTGTACATGCTGTACACGTGGTGCTGTGTGCAGGTGGTCTTGTGTACATGTCATGCATTTGGTGTTGTGTACATGTGGTGTCATGCATGTGGTGCTGTGTACATCTGGTGTTGTGTACATGTTGTACAGATCATGTGGTGTACATGTGGTGATGTGTACAGTTGTGTAGGTGGTGACGTGTACATATGATTCTATGTAAACATTGTGCAGGTGGTGTTGTGTATAGGTGGTATTGTGTACATGTTATACATGTGGTACTAGTGTACATGTGATATTGTGTGCATGTCATACATGTTGTGTTGTGTACATGAGGTACTACGTATGTGAATTATGTAGTTGTGGCATCATGATATGTGTATTCGTTGTGTTGTACTATGTGTACGCATGTGTATTGTGTTGTACACCATATGTAGGAGTATGTATTGTGTTGTGTTGTACACTAGGTGTAGGTGTACATGTCGTGATGTATATTAGGTGTAGCTGTATGCATTGTGTGGTGTCGTATGCTATGTGTTGATGTATATGTTGTGATGTACATTGTGTATGTGTACGTGATTGAAGAGGAGAGAAGGCACTAGGTGGTTTCCGGGTATTGAAACCATTCTAGTGTGTGTATGAAAAGGACACAGGACAAAGGTAGAAGAAAATGATTGATTAAAGTATAAGTGTCAATATTTTATTTTAGTTTTATTATGCATGTGATCTACGATTTTGATTTATGATGGTTGCATGTGATCTATGATTTTGGTTTATGATGATTGCATGTGTTTCATGATTTTGAGCTATCATGGTTGCGTTTTGAGCTAACCATATGTGATATGTTTATACATGATGATTTGGTCAAGAGATGGTTTGGCTTGTTGTGACAGGTATTGAACATAAGTGCAAGTCATGTACCTTATTGACCAACCACTAATGAGGTATGGTTTGGATTTATTTCAATTTTGTTTAATCTAATTGGTATTATGTACTTGGTACAGGAAAGCATGGAAGTTCCCAGACTCAGTGATTGAAACTGACTACAAGAATCAACAACGTCAATGAAAGGAATGGGAATAGGAAGCAGTATGCTAGTAAAGAACTTCAGGAGCAGGGCCATTATGGGACACTGGTACCCAGTAGTGTCCATTGATCACCATGAGTATGATATGACCAATATGATGGTCTTGAGGCAGGGATATTCCTTGGTTTTTTGACATTCCGATGCAAGGAAACCTTCCCAAGAGAGGGGTCACCCAAGGGACTGTGAAGAAGAGAAGGGGATGCCCGAAGAACTTGGAATGTGTGTAACTACATGGAAGGGGTTAACCGAATTGCTCGAGGGACCATGTACCAGAGAAGGGAAGGTTAGGGATGGATTTTTTTTGGTCATTAGCATTGCCAGATGGAATCAGATACACATTGGGAGTGTGCCTTGGAACAATGAGTTGATAACTGTTCACTGAGAGGACAAGTGGCGCAGGATTGTAGTGCTGAACATTGGATGCAAAATTTAATCTTGGCAGTGGATTCTGGACTTCCTAGGAAGGATGTGAATTATGGTACTACTTTTGAGAGTGGAAGTGTGAACCTCTGGATTCTCTTTTTTCTAATGCAAGAATCGTATCCTTTATTTGTTGGTTGAGAAAAAGTGCATATGTATATATGTGTATATTATTGTAAATATTGTATCGAGTTGGATTTATAAAGCTCCATAGATAGCATGTTTATTTTCTAGTTGAAGCAAATGTGCTTGAGTCTATATGTGGTTGTTATCGTAAATACCATAATGAGCTGTGTTATAAAGCTCCATTAAATGGTATGTTTGTCATGTTTTAGCAGTGCTCATTGTAAACACTGCAATGAGCTGGGTTATAAAGCTCCATGGGTGGTATGTTTTGTTTTTAGTGGTCTTGTTGGTTATAGGTGTCATTGAACACCAGGGAAAGTGTTCCCCCAAGTGGGAAGGTTTTGTAACAACTATGGCTAAAAATGTAAAAAAAAATATAAGACCAATGTTATGGGACACGTATTCCAAGCTAAATGGTGGGAAAAACCTCCTAATGGGTGTTCATTTGGTTTATTATGGCTAAGGAATTTGGGAAACGAAATGGAAAAGGATTTGGAAAGGCAAGAGGCATTATTTTGTGTTTATTTATGAAAATAATTGAAATTAGGAGAAAAGGAAGGTGAAAGGTCACAGGTTGCATGTGAGGAGGAAAATGAAGGAAAATAGTGGAAAATGAAGAAAGTAGAGGGCTTAATGATAAAAAGGCTTCTGAGGAACAATTCATGGATTTTTTATATTTTTGGCCTGGATCTCCCTCTCATTCTCTCACACTCCCATACTTTTTCACACTTAGAGAATTCTTGGAGCATGTTTGGAGCATTGTAGCACACATTAGGTTTAGAGAAAGAAAGAAGGGAAAAGCACAAGGGATAGCGGGCTCAACAACTACAACAGGATTCCTTTATAGGTATCGAGTTACATGTATGATTTCCTTGCTAATTTTGGCATGCATGGTACATGCACGTGGTTTCTTGGTTATGTGTTTTCATTGGCATGGAGATCTGCCTAGATTGACAGTGGTTTTGCCTACCCTTGCCATTTTCTAGATAGCCATTGTGATTGTGGTTTTTTCTATTTGTTTTGATTGTTGCTCATGTTTTTATGGTTGTGGGTTGAGTTATTATTTCTTGGAGCCTTGGTTGGACAAACGCTCTAAACGCCCCATAATGACTTGGGTTGAGTTACTAGTCCTAGAAGCCTTAGTTGGACAAACACTCTGGAAGCCCCGTAACCACTTGGGTTGAGTTACTAGTCCTAGAGGCCTTGGTTGCAAAAACACTCTGGATCCCTTGGTGGGTTGAGTTACTAGTCCTAGAGCCTTGATTGGACAAGCACTCTGGAGACCGACAATAACTGTGGGTTGAGTTACCAATTTTGGAATATAGGTTGGAACAAACACTCTAGAGCCCTACATAGCTTAGGCACAGACCGATCTAGTGATTGTTAGTGATGTCTGACCGTGAGGTGGAATCACTAGTTGCGGGTTGAGGTGGTTTGGTTTCTGGAAGCCATGGTTTAGTTTTGGTTGGTTTATTCCATGAGATCCCACATTCATACTTAGAATATGGCACGAGGGTGACTGGAGAAAATAAATATTTGGTTCAGCCTAGTTTATGGTCAGGTGGTACATGGAGGTCCCTAACTTGGTTGGAATTTTCATATATATTAATAAGAGGTATTTTCTATTATGATTTATGAGAATATGTATTGATTACGATGGCAACATTCTGGTTGAGTTGCCATGGTTTATATGTTGGTTGTATGATGTATATTGTTTATGGCTCTTGACATGTTTGATGAATATGTGATTGATTATTGAATGCATGTCCTAATAGATGTTATTGAAGATAATATGAGATGGAATTAGACCTTCTTGATGATTGTCAGATAAGTATGAGACCACTATGTTCATATGTGTATTTATGATCTGTAGATTTCATGTTCATGATATGTTTGACAGAATGACTGTCATGGCTAGGACTTGTTAGGTCAAGTTATTGTCTAAAGTTTTTATGGAAGGCTTTGTACTTGTGTTATTCATGGTTTTGGAAAGTTTCATTAAGTTTTGGCCAGAGGTTTGGTTCCTAGCCTTAAAAAATGGCTTAAATCCCCTGGTCACAACAACAAAACTAGGAAGAAAAGACTACAATCTCTCCCTTGTAGGAACCATGTGTGTGACTGGAGGGTTCCAGTCAAAATAATGTAGTGTTGTGCCAATTTCTGGGAGATCAATGCACTAAAAAATGAGGTTTAACTCAGGGTCTTGGCACCTGGAAGGGTGCTTTATCTATTAGGGGTCATGTAACAGCTATTAGGGAAGTCATTAAGGTGTTTGGTTTGTCGATTCGACTTCCTTAAGGTTATATATGAGGTTGAATCATATCATAGTAACTCTTCATCACATTTTTACCCCAGTAGGCCGATAACTTGGGTAAATGTGGGAGGAGGGTGTTATAATAGTGTGGGGTTGTGAAGATGCGAAGTGAGAGGAAGAACTGAAAGAACAAAAAATCTAGAGTCATTATGGGGACTCAATGGAGGACTAGGAGGATGGGTTCGAACTCTATGAGAAGGAGTAAGATGTTCTAAAGGAAATTGGTGGTGAAGGCCACGAAGTATCTGCGACAAATTCCTAGAGGTAATTATAATGTCAAGACAATAATGACTCAATAGACTAAAGGGTGATGATAGGAGAAAAGAGTAACAAACAACAAGAAAAAACGTAGTGTAGTAGTGCCAATTTTAAACTAATTATAATGATATGCTACTCTAATTCAAGAAAACATGTCCTATCAAATCAAAACGATGTCTAGCCTAAAGGTGATCTAAATCCTTGAATAATTCCTAGTTCTACTATTTGAGATGACCTTCCAAGAGACTTCTTACTTGAAGGAATCTGATCCCCACAAGCTGATTTTTCTAGAGAAAGGTGGAGTAGAGGACCAACGTTTTGCCCACAACTAGTCCTATAAAGCGCTTACCTAATATTGGCCACTGAGGTTACGTTCATCCCACGGTTTTGGTCGAGTATTGTGCTTCTTGGTGATAAACCACAACACAAAAGTCCATACCATGTGTTGGGTAGCCCTAAGGATAACCGCTTGCACTATGATGTAGCCTAACCCCCTCTGAATTGGGTTTCTAATGCACTCTAGCTTTGGACAATGGGATGGTGAAGGATTTTAAGCTCCCTAATATGTCAACTTTCCATGCCTCAATGTAAGTGATTAATGGGTGTTATTGGAAACCTATCCTACTGATCCTACACCTAACTACAAACATTGTTTTGGCCCTGGTACCCAAGTGGGCTTAATTTATGTGAGTTGAATTATTAAAATGTAGTGTTTCAAGTCTTAGCTTGACAATGTTAACCAAACTCACGTTCTCTTAATGTGTGTGTGTGAAAAAATTGTCAAATGGATGAGTTAATTAAGCATGTTTTGATGATTCCATGTGTTACTAAAAATAAAGTGATGAAACTATAAATAATGCTGAAAATGGACACTAAAATAAAAAACAAATTCAAGAACACAAATCCCCACCCGAGAATAAAATGAAGCAGTTAGGAAAGATATGGAAAAAAAGCAACTAAAAGACACACAAAATTTCCAAAAGATATAATGCATAAGGGATTTGGATCTGAAGGCAACAATATGTTGAAAAGGCTCTAGAAAACTAGCAAATAAGAGGGGTGAAAAATGCTGGAAAATGGCAGGGAATAAGCTGCAAGAAAAAGGATGCACAAGGGGATCCTATAGAGGCAACCCCCACTAGTTTCTAAAGGGAATAAAGTGTTGGAAAAATATGTCTAAAGGGACTGTAAAAACCTTCCAGAAGGGCTAAAAATCAACAACTGAAACTATTGCACACTAGACTCCTAAACTCAACTATTCTTTTCCTAAATGGTGGAGGTGTATTATAAACCCTGGGGGAATTTTAACTTCCTAATTTATAAGCTTAATAAGTGGATCTAGGCTTAGAGGTGGCTCATGAAATAATAAGAACCCTTTTCAACACACATGCAACAGTCTTGACAAAACTGGAAAAATCTGATTTTTTTTTTTTTTTTTAAATTTGCAAAGTGCGGAAACCGACTTGAAAAGTGCATTGGGCACAGATTCTAGGTAGAAAAGTGCTCAGTGTTCCTACTTATATCACTCGGCATATTGGACCCATATTGTGCCATCTCCTGCTTGGCTAGTACTTGTGATGTATGAAAATATGTGAAACCCCAACATAAGCAGAAAAGTTTCCAGAAAATATACTAGATCTAAAAATAGAAATTGAGAGGGCTAAAACAGATGGAAAAACACTGAAGATAGCTGAAACAATAGTCATAAAGGTTCTAAATTACTACATCAGTAGAGTCACCATTTTTTGCCGACTATGTAGCTAAATCCCTAGTGGAGTCGCCATTTGTTAGTATGAAAATTCTTAGCAAGTGTACCAAAAATGCTTCACTTAAGCCACCGGTGACAAGTGACCCTAACAACAAAATATGGCTATTTATGCTTCATATTTGCAATGAAAAAATAATAAAAACTCTACAACAAAATATCATATACAACCCAAAACATATAACAACAAAAATCAAAGTGTAGAAATCCAATGGACCATATGAATAAACAATTTTTATTAATGTAAATGAAACACCTGATGAGAAGAATTTATGAACTTGGGTCTATATATCCCCCTCCGTGGGATGGGTCCTTTTGATATCCTTGTGATTCAATGATCAATTTCTCTCTCTCAACCCACAATGGGAAAAAGACAATAAAAAATAACTTGAACTCAAGTGGGAGCTCAAATGTGATGAGACGATAGTGGTGATGATGAGAATGATCAAGGTGAAGAATGAATGGAAACCCCTCTTATTTATAGCAAAGTGTTGAACTAAATTAGGAATTGGAAAATAATAAAATACTATTGACCAAATAAAAATCTATCCATTGAGAATACTTTATTATATTTTTTGGAGAGGGGAAAGATATTCAAAATGGTCAAATATCTTTACTTAGAAAGTGGTTGAAGTAATTAACAAATAAAAATGATTTATTAATCACTTTGTGAGAATTAAGAAATAGATACTTATTAAATAGTTATTTAATAATTATGCCATAAGGAAAATATGGAATGAATAAGAAATAATAAATAAATATTGATTTATTTAGATATTCCAAGGTGATTAAGTCAAAATTTATTAAGAAATAATTATCAAATAATTATTTAATAATTATTTATAGAAAAAATTAAATAAATAATTATTTATTCAATTATTCTCATGGGGTTTTTGAATTTTAATGAGAAATAATTTAGGAAAAGTGGTTTACTAAATTATTTCCCATGGTGAAAGTGGCTTTACCATGGTAAAATTAATCCTATATGGTGTATTTCGATCCACCTAGTAAGAAATGGATAGGTGTTCATTTTTTGGGTGATAACAATTCTGAGAACCTTCTCCTTGGGGGTTCATTGAAAATATCGTCTACAACAATTGGTTCCCTCTCTCCAAAGGAAAATAGATCCAAGAAAGAGAATAAATAGAAAATAAAGATTAATCTTGGTGTGACACAAAACGATTTTTTTTAATCCTTGCAATGCAAAATCCACCATGACCTACCTATTTTTCTAGTCACATCAAAATTTCCAATCTGATATGAGTGCAACTAATATTTGACCCAGAATTTGGCTGAGCTTGGATTCAAAGAGCTTACATTTATTCATGACCTAATTATTTTTCTAGTCACATAAAAATTTCTAATTTGATATGAGTGCAAGTAATATTTGAGCTAGAATTTGGCTGAGGTTGGATTCAAAGAGCTTACACCTATTCACTGCTAGATTATTCTTGCTCTCCTATCAGGGAGAGAATTCTTTGCGTGTGCTCCAACTCTTCTGGGAATTACACTAGTTTTTATTACACTCATTCTTATAAAATTAAAGGCACACTCCAAAAATGGAATTTGAGTTGTGATTCTTTGCCCAATAGGTCAATTACTTACACAAAAAAAATGGAACGTAAGAAAGTTATTTTCAGAAGGAAACCTTGTTGTTATTCAATAATTTTTAATGAGAATTAGAAACCTCCTATATTAATGTTTGTCCAAAACAAGGAACTTCCAAGAATTTTTCCTTTGGAGATATTACAAATAATAGTATCCATTTTAATTTGACCCAAGCATAGTGCAGAAATTCCATGAGGGAAAAACTTAGGTTTTAATCGTAATTAATGTGATAGCTCATGGCTTCGATTTGGTGTGAATTATGTGATTAATTGTGATATTCCAGAATCATTGGTTGTATATATACATCATATAGGTCGTTGTGGAAGGGTTGGACGAGGTGGAGAGGTAATTACTCTATACAGTGAGGATGATGTTTGAAATATGGTTAATGTCATAGTGACCTTTGGATTTGAAATTACTTCATGGATTTTGACTTTACCAAAGCTAAGGATGAAAGGGAAAAATCCTGCAAGTGATTCCATCTCCACAAATTCTTCTGAAGTTCATACCAAAGAAAAAGAAAACTGAAAATAATATTACAGCCAATTAATGGTTTGACTATGCAAGATAAATTTATGAGAAATAATCATAGGTTTAGCCTCCCCTAGGATCAACAAAAATCGATTTTCACATTATAGGAGGTGGAGACTAGAATTAAGAAGTTGAAAATAGGAAAGGCAAAGGACTTGGTTGAACTTCAGGTAGAATATCTGCACTGCACATCATGGAAATATTCAACAACATCATTCAACAAGGATTCTTTAGAGATTTGACAACTAGCCTAGTAATACCCCTTTTTAAAAGTGGATACATTAATAATCCTTCCAATTATAGAACCTTTATGATCAATCCTTTGTTTGCGAAGCTTTTCGGAAGCATTGTAGAAAATAGAATCACTAAGTGGACAAAAGTAAGAAAAGAGGGAAAAATATAAAGTGGGTTTTAGGCTTAAACATTATGCAATGGATCATGGTATCACACTGAGACACATTATTGAAAAGGTTTGGGGGGGTTGGGGGGGGGGGGGGGGGGCCGGGGGGGGCGCTGGGGGTTGAAGAAGAAGTATTTTGCAGTTTTGTTGACTTCAAAAATACATTTCACACGGTCGTTAGAGATAAGTTATGGTGTATAATTGAAGAACTTGAAATTATTTTTCATTATAGGAGCCACTATCCATAGGCTCTATGAAGAGGTTAGAGTCAAAATTAGAACTTCAACAGGCATTTCAAAAATCTTTAGAAGTGACATCAAAGTCAAGCAAGGATGCCTTTCATACCCTACTGTTTTTTGTTTATATATTGATAAACTAGAAGAGTAGATAAATATGCAAGGTGGAGATGGTGTTTCATTGGGGGAGTTTGTGATAAAGGTTATTTTATTTGTTGATGACCTTGTATTGATTGCTAAATTGGCCCATGGATTGCATATGCACCTATATGCCATTGAGAATTTTTGTAGAGTGGGGATGCAAGTCAATACCAACAAGACTAAAATAATGATTTTCTCTAATAAAAGGAAGCAAAGCCAACATATGTTCTTCTTTGAAGGAAACATTCTTGAAGAAATAAATGAATACAAGTACCTTAGGATTGATTTCAAGAACAAGCTTAATTGGGAGGATTGCAGAAAGAAGAGAATTTTAGGAGGGTGGAAAGCATTATATGCTCTTCAAAATAGATGTATAGAGGCTAATTTATGGGATTGGAAAATGATTAAAGTTCTTTTTGGACACCTAGTTTGTCCAGTGATGCTATATGGGTGTGAATTGTGGGCTAGCAACACCCTCATCTAAAAATTGAAACAAATTGAGAAAATCCAAAAACACTTGATCATGAGGAAGTTCAAAATAAAAAAGTTTGGTTCCTTATGTGATAATGTTGAGTGAAATAGGAGCAACTCCCATCGAAACAATTTCTATGGGGTGTCTCATAAGATATTTAAAAGGAATTGAGAAAATGGGAGTAGGTAGATGGCCTAAAGTTATCTTCAATGAAGGCATGAGCGAAATAAATAAAACATGGATGAGACAAAACAACAAATGGATGAAAAAATGGAATATATACCTCAATGTATGTCCCACAAATAACAAGGAGTTAAATAATTTTTTTTATGGAGAAGTTTTGTAACCGTATATAGGGGAAATATTTGGGTAGAAATAAGAATTAATATCTTCAGGAATTAAACCCTACTTGTGATCTCCAACAAGGAGAGTGCATTGGAGCTAAAATTCCATGGAGACTATAGATTCTTATTTCTCAATTAAGAACTAACTCATCGTCAACTTCAGTGTGAAACAGGGTCGTAGAAAAGACCTAAAGAAGCTTAGGAATAATGGGTGTGTACCTTTTGCACTTCTAGGGTAGTCAAATAGGAAAAAAAATTCATTTTAGAATGTGATGCTTTTAAAGAATCAGACACAGTTATGGAAATATGTTAGAATCAGTCCCTTGGACTTGTATTTTTAGCGAGAGGACTGTTATAAGGTTGGGTCAACTCATCATCAATTTGAATAAGAAAATGATTGAATTTCAAAAGGTGAAAAGCACGGAGACTAGTGGTTCGATAAACTACTTTTAGTCTCATGGACGTTAAAATATTATTCATTCATTCATTAGCTCCAAGAAGCATGCATAATATGGAAGTAAAGTAACAGTGCATAATTGAAAATTACCAATTACAACTCTAAATTCGGTCATGTTACGCGGAAATGAGAGATCCAAGTTTATTAATATTGTGTAGTCTCATTAGGTGACTTTT
The DNA here is from genome assembly GCA_000404065.3 of Pinus taeda. NCBI lineage: Eukaryota > Viridiplantae > Streptophyta > Pinopsida > Pinales > Pinaceae > Pinus > Pinus taeda. The sequence continues at coordinate 41,557 of APFE030097520.1, forward strand.
TTGCTTGGAAAATAATGAAAATTTTGGCAAGATATCAAAAAAATTATCTGAATTTTTTTTTTAAATCCGGGTTACTACTGTCAAGCTTCAATATTATGGGTCCCCAAGGGGTTTTTGATCACTATATAAAAAAATTTCATTGGTGAGGGTCATGCCAATGACGGACCTTTAACATTTGTCACCAATGTTGCATATGGTGACAATCCTTAAAAAAGTGTTTTTGTAAGTGCATATAGTGACAGTCCTTTTAAGGTTTGTCACCAAATTCATTTTCAATAACAAATTTGGTGAGGGTTGTTAAAGGCCTATCACTAATTTTGTCATTGGTGACACTTCTAGTGACAATATTTTATTGGTCCTCACTAATGGTCTTTTTGTTTAGTTTTGGTGATGGTCAATTTTTTTTTGTCATCATTGATCATTCCAATGATTTTTTGATGATGCTATGTGACTATTGCTATATTTTTTTGTCAAAATATAATTATTTAAGACAATTTTTATGGAGTTTTTTTCATTATGTGTCCAAGGCCATAACGGTTAGAGTCAAACAATTTTTTAAGTAATTAGCGTGTACCATTTCCCTCAAGTTATGAGAATATAATTTCCTATGAGTCAACACATGATTCATCTTTGTTAGGTTTATTATCTAGTAAATTCCCTTTAGAAGAAGTTCCACTAGTGTGTGTAGGAGCCATATTTAATACATAAGTAATCTTGATCTATTATATTAATGAGAGAGACCTAACACTCCTCAACACCTTAACATGCTTTGGAACACACTAACATTCCTTTGCACCTCACATATCTTGGAACATCTTTGTACCTAGAGAATTTTCCCATGACTATGATGCCCAAGGACATGTTTGCATGCCATAGCATGAGATAACACTCCCCTAACATGTGCTATCATGCCCTATAGTCCATAGCATGCCCTAGAACACCTTGGCATGCATATACATACATTAGCCCTTGGCACATATTAGCACTTGGCATGTATTGGAACCTATTGTTAGTGTGCCTAGCATGCCCCTTTTGAAAAAGGTAAAGTCTTGACTTATTAACCCTCTTATGTTTTCATTCCCTTGCATTTTAGTTTGGTTTTCCATTTTATTTCCTTGACACTCCTTGACACATGTTGGAACACCCTTTCACCCTACACATCTTGGAATTCCTTAGCACCTGGAATGTCTTGGAATTCCTTGCCACTATTTAGCACATGATAACATGCCCTAGAACTCCCTAACACACTCTGGCACTTCTTGACATTTCCTAGTATTCCCTAACATGCCTTACCACTACCTAACATACCTTGTCACTCCCTCCTTGGCACACCTAACACTCATTGACACTCCCTGACACACCCTCATATTCATTTATTTCCATGCATTTTGACCTAGGGCTCCCTTGTGTTACCCTAGTACTCTCTAACACTCCTCAGTATGCATTAGCACTCTATGGAACACCTTAAGACTCTTTTACATGCCTTGCCACTCCATAGCATGTGTAACACTCCCTGACACAAGTTGGCACTTAAAAAGTCTTAGCATTCATGACATGCGTTGAGATGCCTTGGTATGATTTGACATGTGATGGTTTAAGATTAAATTTATTTGAGATCAATTATTGGAAAGTAGGAGAGAAATAAAAGAGGAACATTTGGCACTTATAATGCACTAACACTTGGCAATTGACACATATTAGCACCTAAACTAATACAAAAAAGGCCTTTAGGGGTGGTTTGGCTTGCAACGGTCTTGCCAAAAATGGATCTAAAAGTGTTTTTAGGGATTTAGGGGTGGTTTTTGAAAACCCCATAAAATCATGAAAAATCGAACTTTTTTGAGGGGTTTTCTAACAACTACCTCTAAAATTGTTTTCTCATGGCATTTGGAGGAGGTTTTTGAATTACCCATAAATATATTTTTCATGGCACTTTTTGAAAAACCTCTAGAAAGTCATGAAAATTGAACTTTGGGGGGAGGGGGGAGGTTGTGGGGGGGGGGGGGGGGGAGATGTGTGTAAAAATCACCTCTAAAGTGTTTTCTCTTGATTTTTTGTTTTGTAGGGGGTTTAGAAAAACGTCCCTAAATATATTTTTCTATGGTGTGTTTTTGAACACCCCCCACCCCTCATAGTCATTGAAAATATTTTCATGGTGGTCTTTGGAAACCCCTCTGTAAAATTCATGAGAATTTAACTTTTTGGAGGTGCTTTTTGAAAACCCCCCCCCCCAAACCCCCCCCCCCCCCCCTCTGCCAAAAAAAAAATCATGAGATTGAACATTTGGAGGTGGTCATTTAATAACCACTTCTAAAAATTCAATTTCTAGTGAGTTTTTCTTTTTTGGTGGGGGTTGGGGGGAGGACCAAAGCACCTCCAAAGTTTAAATTCTTGTAAATTTTAAGGGGGGTTGTTTTGAAAAACCAACCCCCTTAAAAGTCACGATAATGTAACTTTTGGAGGCATTTTTTGTAACCCCCCGACCCCCCCCCCCCCCCCGCCCCCGCCACCCCCACCCCACACCAAAAAAAAACAAAATTGTTACAATTAAACTTTCAGAGGTGGTTGTTAAATGATCACCTCCAATTGTTCAATTCACATGAATTTTGGGGGATAGGTATCTCTTTATGTATTGAAAGGGGAAAGGGGACATAAGGGTAGCATGGATGGATAAAAGTGATATTTTCAAGCATGGTTTATGAAGATCTGTAATCCTAGCATTAGAGAATGAGAAGGGGCCTTAGGACCTCATAACATAGGGTATAGGGAGACTAGAGGGAAGGAAAATAGATTGATTGGTAGAGGAACCACCAAACGTTATGATAAGGGGATTAAAATTCCTATTATCACATACCATAAGCCCTTAACCTTTAACCACTAAATCCCTATCCCCTTAAACTCCAAGTCATAATCACTTAACCTCTTCACTCATCACTCATAACCCATTAACCCCTTGATACCTTAAACCATAAACCATTAACCCCTAACTTTGAATCCCTGAACCACACTTGAATGTCACAACAATGTTACTTTTGGAGGTAGTTTTGGACAACCCCTCCCCCAAAAATGATTAAAATTAAGCTTTTAGAGGAAGTTGTTAAATGACCTCCTCCAAATGTTCATTACTCATGAATTTTAGGGGAGGGAGATATTTTGGTGTATTAAATGGGGCAAGGGGACATAAGGGTAGCATGGATGGGTAGAAGTGAGAGGTTCAAGCATGGTTTACTGAGATCTATAATCCTAGCATTATAGAATGATAAGGGGCCTTAAGACCTCACGGAATAGGGGCTAGGGGGCCTAGAGGGAAGGAAATAGGAGAAAATGATAGGGGAACCCCCAATAGTTATGATAAGGGGATTAAGGGCCCCATTATCACAACCCACAAGCCCTTAACCCATAACCACTAAATTCCTTATCCCCTTAACCCAAAATCAATAATCCCTTAACCCCTACATTCATAACTCATAACCCATTAGACCCTTGATCCATTAAACCCTAAGACACTAACCCCTAAACCCATAACCCCTAACCATCTATGCCTTAAACCCTTACCCTTTTAAACCCTCGCCCTGATCCCTTAACCCCTACACCCCTACACCCTCAGCCCCTAACCCCTTAACCCATTGACACCTAAATCCCATAACCTTAAGCACTTAACCCCTAAATCCCCTGACCCCTAAGTCCTTAGTGCTTAACACTTAACCCCTGAAGTCTTTAACCACTAAGCCATTAGCATCTCACCCCTAAACCCCTATACCTCAACCCCCTAAATCATAAACCCCCTAAGGCATAACCCTTTACCCTTTACCTTTAACCCCTGACTCCTGAACCTCTAAACCCCTTAACTCTTAGAACCCCAAAGCCTTTCTCCCAAACCATATGTGCTCCAAATCTAATATTCTTGGTCATATTAGGTTTTTTCTACTAACCCCTCCTAATACAATTTCCAAGAACTAGTAGGGTCCAAGGAAAAGAGCCACATGGCCCTTAAACTTGATCTAAATTTTATGGACAGTCACATTTCCCCCAAATATCCTCCACCTACTTACTTTCAAAGGGAAACAATATGGTCTTCTAATTTCCACAAATGCATCTAAGTTCATAGGAATAAAGTAAGGTTTATCTTCATGCATGACCCAAATGTAATTAATGTCCACTCAAAAGAAAAAAAAGATATAAGGATGTCCCTTCAGCTGTCATCATCCTTTAACACTGGTCCATTCTCTTACCAAATGTATGGGTAATAGTCCCATACAAGTCTACAAAGTTTCTCAAAGGTTATTCCCACAACATTCTCAAAACAACATTTAAATTCCCTTAGTTTGCTCCAAGTCTATTCAAAACTGACACAAGCAATCCTCAACTACATGAATTGTGCAATCTTCAAGCTATCCATATCTAGGTTCATCCCCATTTGGCCCCCTTTTTTGTGCCTTCAATACAAAGCTGACCAAGGCCATCTACTAATTGGGTCTCCCTTTTTCATCTAGTGATAATACGGTCTAGTTCTCTAGGAATGAATTTCTTCTAAATAGAATTTCACTAATATTCTCAACATATTCAGGGCTAGAAGATACATTAAGAAGAGAAAAAATAGGTCAAACTCAACGTTATTGTCAAACATAGGTCGAACATATATAAAAAATCAAGTATTCTACACATGTAATTATTACATTATTAGATGGTTTTTGAGTAACTCCACAATTTTATTTCCCCAACACCATGGTAGTTTTTCATTCCATTAATTCTTTAACAACATCTTTCAATTTTCCAAACTTTCCTTGTATTTTTCTCTCAATTTCTCTTTTGTTTCATTAAATTGAAGTTGATTGGGTAATCCCCAATAGTTGTGATAATGGTATTAGGGGATCCCTGATCACAACCCATAAACCTTAATGCATTTAAAACCTTAGCCAAGGGGGGCCAAGGGTGTAGTATTAGGGGACTTGGTACCAAATTTGGGGGTTCATAACATTAGGAGAAGTTGAATGGTATAACCAAAAATGTGGTAGGAGTATCTTGTTGTGTATTGAATGGGACAAGGGGAGGTCCAAGCATGGTCTAGTAAGATCTATAATCCTAACATTAGAGAATGAGAAGGTGGCCTAGGACGTAATGTCATATGGGTTAAGAGGCCTAGAGGGAAGGCAATGAGAAAAATTGACAAGGGAACCCCCAATAGTAGTCATAAGGGGATTAGGGATCCCATTATCACAACCCATAATCCCTTAACCCATAACCACTAAATTTCCTATCCCCTTAACCCACAAGCCTGTAATATTCCTAGTGGAAATATTAAGTGATAACAAAAAACTAACAATGAATATATAACCTAAAAACAACACATAAACAAAATTATCAGCTACACAAGAAATCTGGGGAAAAATGCTGAGCCATTTTATTATATTAATGGAAATGGAGTACAATATATAGGAGTACCAAATCCAATCCTTCGAAAAACACACAAATTAGTGTGTGTTTCCCAATCACTCCACTGGTGTGTATTATTGGAAATTGGCTAAGGAATGCCCCCAAAATCCTTCAAAATGCTTGATGGAATATTTGCAAATCCCTCCCCAACTTTCCCTTATTTCTCTAGCTCTCTTCACACCCTTTTCCTCCTTTCCTCTTGACCCCTATGTAGTCCCTATTAGAGACCCTTTTCAAAAGCCTAGAAAGGCACAATTCCATCCCATAAATCTCCCTAAGTCCGGCTTGAAAATCTCTCCAAATGTTTAGCAAAATCCCAAGGGAAGGTGCCCTCAAAATATCGGAACTTAATATGAATTGGAGCTACCTTTAACAAGGAGATTGAATTCCTCTAATGCACCCAAAATGCTCATATATTTTGTTGGAAACACCTGCAAATAACCTCATAGAGATTCTCAAAGTGTAATGTTGGACTCTCCTAGGATGGTACTCAAAGTGCACCGAAGGAAAAGGTGAGACTCCCGAATGGAAATCTCTTGTGCTAATCAACACAAATTGACTTGGCTGAGAAACAAAAGAAAACTAGGCTCCAAATCTGAAAATGGCAAAAAATCCCAAAAATGGAGGCTTCCTCGCTTATTTATAATTTCTATTGTTCCTCTCTCCTTGTGGGCTCCACAATTCGACCCCCTTCTCTCCTTCTTCCGTCCAAATTGAAATTCTCCAAGGGAGTTAAAATTCCATCTTGGAATGGCCCCCCCACATCTCAAATAATTTTCCCCTTTTGTGCTAATATTTTGAGCCTTCCTTCATAAAATTTAATTTAATTTCCTTTTACCCACTTTTCCTAAGTTTATGTCCAAAATTGTTCTCCACCCATAATTGCAAAAACTGCAGAATTCACTTAGATGATTTTTAATTAGAGGGAACATTATATTCCTCCACTCCCAAACGTTAATTTTCCTCAAGCAACTATAATGTTAGGTGCTCTAATATCTTCTCTCCCTCTATGTTGCATCCTCTTCTAGTAGGTCCCTCCACCAGACCAAAAAAATCCTTGATGATTCTTCTCCAAAGTTTCCTCTCCTTGGTCTCCAATATTTCCTCAGGTACCAAGATCAAGTGCCCTTCATGATCCATAGGAGGAAAATTTGTAGCTATTGTGACCTGCTATCCCAAAGCATTTTTCAAGTAAGAGACATGGAATATGTTGTGGACCTTGCTTCCTAGTGGAAGCTCCAACTCATATGCTACCTCCCCGACTCACTTGACTATCTTGTAAGGCCCAAAAAAACAAGGCTTGAGTTTCTCTACACCCTTATGCTTGAGTGTGGACTACCTATATGCTTAGAGCCTCAGGATGACTAAGTCCCCAACCTCTAAGTACATCTCTACTCTATCCCTATCTGCACAACTTCTATTGATTTTTCACAGTCTTTAGGTCATCATTGAGAGCTCTAAGTATACTGTTGAGATGGGACCCCCTGTCTTAGTTTGGGGTTAAGATAACCCAATTTTTGTTACAGTTTTTGTAAATAATGTAAAGTCTCCATGATTTGTGGATGCGGAGAACGTAAATGAATAGGAATCAAAGGGGCTTAGCCCTTATTTTATGTACCTTTTTGAGTCAGTTTTGAGATTCACCCATGGTCTGCAAACCATGGAATTGTATGAAAAGTCTATAAAAAGTGAGTCTAAGTGAAGAGAAAAGTAGACTTAGACTTAGAAGGGAAAGAAGGAGAAAAGAGAGAATTGGGTGATTCAAGAGTCTAGGGCAGGAAGGCTCTACTTCTTGCGCTTAGATAGGGAAGGAAAGTCTCTACAGTTGAGTGCATGGAGGCCTAGGTAGAGTCTGCAGCTAAGTGTGCGGACCCCTGCAGTTGTGTGCATAGGGCAGTTTTGAGTATGTAGTCCTGAATTGAAGATCAATAAAGGCAGTTCCCGAAGAATTCTTGAGTATTTCTGTTTATATCTATTAATGTTATATATCGTCAATAAATAATTTGTTTTATGAGATATTGATTTAATGTTACGTGATTCTCTTGAATAAGTGTTAGTGATGTACACAATGCATGTCTAAGTATTTTCACGAAGACTCTGATGAGTTCTCTTATGTTTAATAATAACTTAAGTAAATCCGCGTGAACACTAATTTAGGATTTCTCTCTGATACATGTAAGTAGGTGAATTAATTATTAAAGTTCTGCAAGTACTGAACGTAGAACTTTGCAAAGGTCTGAAGGTTGTTTTAATAGAGTGCAACAATGAGCCCTAAGATTTTATCGATCTATGTGAAGGCAAATTTGAGGCACTAAAAGGCATCACACTAGTCTCTGGATGCAGAAACTTGGTTCTTGCATCTCCCCATACTACTTCAGGTGAGAATGCAGCCTATGCTACGCGGGTTGTTGCCAAAAGGTCTAGTAGTGTAGGGCTTTGTTGGTTGGTGCAACTAACTTCGAACTTGGGTCAGGACCTCCTAATCCAACAAATGGTCCCATTGTCGAGACCGGGATATGCATGAAAAAGATGCGTGATGTCGCATCATTGGAATCCGACCAAGAAATAAATTGAAAAGTGGTTGGATCGGAAGATTCACAAGTTTGCGGTGCAATAAAACAAGAATTTGCGCCTATCAAAAGAGTAGTGGTTGAACATGTATTTGTATACAGAGATACAAGAGATCTTCTTCTGCACCTTCCCCATTGAGTTGTATGAATGGTTGGCTTAATTGACAGACAACCAAGGAAGGTGGAAGCTCGATAATCCCATAGTGTGGACTCTAGAATTAGTGCGACAATTATAAGCCTCTGAAAATAAGATCACATAGGTTGTCAATCACTGGCTCGATTGAATTATAGGAGGATTTGTTGCAAAATTTGCAGTTGATATCTCAGTCAACTATAACGAAGTAGAGTGACAATTTTTCAAAGGACCACGAGGTAAGTAGTTAATATCATTAAATACTTGGATTAAAATGTTGTTATGTGAAAAATGGGTGATGCCATTACCTTGATGTTCAGAGCTACATGAAGTGGACAATTGTTTAGAAACCATGAAGGATCGGGACCAGAGTATACTCCATTAATTGGACCTCCTTCAAGTGACAACGAAGGGGTGGGGAAAAATACGATGCAAAATGTGGTTAAGCGAATCACTCAGGGGATTCCTTGAATAAATCATCCTTCCACTCTGCCTCCACCTCCACCGCATACACCTTCGCCCACACCTCCCCCGCCACCAACCACATTCAACATGGCGAACACGGTGAAGATGTTGATCTTCAAAGCATAGGAAGTGAAGATGAAGAGAAATTTTGGTTTGCTGAGAATTTTGTATCGACTACACAACATATTACTGATGAGAATATAAAGAAGGCACAATTGGTTACCACTCTGGAGGATCGTAGGCTAACCTTGTATATTAAGTATTGCTCCGATAATCCAATTGCAACACTACTAGAGACTAAGGTAGCTTTAAACAAGGAGTTTAGTAAGCCTCATTATGACTCACAGTCAGTAATT
>APFE030097520.1:57231-78165 GCA_000404065.3 Pinus taeda
GAAACCCCTTAGTGAAAAACGCATCCCCTTGAAGCCAAAAAAACTCCAATACCAAATGTAGGTTTTAACCCCGTACAAAAATTACCTACATATGAATTCTAAAACACAGAAAATAAACAATGCGAGAGAATAACACATAAAACACATATACACAGTGACTTTCCCCCGGATCCCAAAATCAGGACTACCAGATTGATTTTTCATTATGTTCCTTTCAATGTTACAATAGATATTTATACATGTCAAAGCATCCAATACCATGCACCGAAAACCATCACATCCAAAACCATCGCATCCAAAACCATGTGCAAAAACCATGCACAAAACCATAGGTAGGTCTACCCAGCCTAATATAGGGTCCAAAAAAAATTTCCTTGGGGCGCTGCCCCAGACCCCATAGAGGGGGGTTACCAGCCCCCTTTAAACCCCCCTGTGACCACCCCGCTGTGCAATTGGCGCAAAGAAAGGGGGGCTCCGCCCCCCCTCTAACCCCTTAGTTAACTACATGGGCTAGTCGTGGAAAGAATATAACACAACCCAACAATCCTCAAGTGTCCTTGCAGGCATTTAAGAAGTGGGAGATTGATTTTGTTGGGCCAGTTTAGCCCCTAAGAAAGAAAACAAGTGTGCACTATATTATCACCACGACATAATATCTAACCAGATGGGCGGAAGCACAACTGGTTAAGGATTTTACAGGGGCCATGACACAAAAGTTCTTGTTTGAGTATGTCTTAACTAGATTTGGCTACCCGAAAGTGTTGATGAGTGACAGAGGTATGCACTTTCTCAACAAAATGATCAGCGCATTCACTGAAGAGTTCTAAGTCTACCATCAGAGGAGTAAACCCTATCACCTGCAGGCCAATGAGACTATTGAAGCCTTCAATAAAATTTTGGAGAACACGCTAACAAGATCTGCAAGGTGCAGCGAAATGACTGGGATGTGTGTGTACCTACAGTACTATGGGCTTATAGGACTACTTGTAAGAAGCTAACAGGGCAAACGCTGTTTAGATTAGTATATGGGGTCGAAGTTGTAATGCCAATGGACTACATTGTTCCTAGTTTGCGCATAGCAGCCCTGGCGGATATGGCGGATCACGAGGCCTTGGAGGAATGGCTCGCACAATTGATGGAGCTTGAAGAGGATCGATTTTTGGCAGGATTTCATCAACAAGTATAGAAGGAACTTGAAAAAGCGTGGCATGATCACCATATCAATCTTCGCACATTTAAGGTAAACGATCTTGTCCTGTTATATGATAGTAAATTCACTAAATTTCTGGGTAAATTCCAGATGCATTGGTTAGGGCCATATATTGTCAAATAAGTTATAGATGGAGGTGCACTTTAACTCGCGAAGCTGAATAGGGAACCCTTCCCTGGAAGAGTGAATGGAAGTAGGTTGAAATTGTATACAAGGGATCCTACACAATGACTATATGGCAGCAGGATAGTCTTAATGCTCCAGGCAGTTGCAAGGGAGCACGAGACTATAAACTACACTGCCCAGCCGAGAGGACAACACAGCAAGTAGGCTGCATGAAGGCTGATGGAAATGAAACCCAGGGAGTTGCACTCAGGAAGTTGTGCCATGGTGGAAGGTGTTGCGCAACACAAACGGAAAGTGACCGTTGGAATTACTGTTCATGACTTTATGGCTAGAAGACGGTTAAGTGGAGTGAGGTGGAGGCATTTAAGGAAAAAATATTTGAAGATTTACTGCCAAAACAAAATTTATTATCAGAAATTGGGGGGAATAGTTGGATTTGAATTCAAAACCCCCTATAAAGAACACTTTGTGCTCTAAGAGTTGTTCGTGAATTTCGTTGTTTGTTGCCTATGAACCGAGTGTTTTGGGAAGAATTCCTATCACGAGAAAATATTTCTTCCGAAGCTTGTGAGTTGTTTATGTAAAGAATGACTACCACCAACCCCGCCAATGCCCTGAGCTCGGAAGTAGTTGTATCCGACACACCAGGACTAGAAGTATCAAGTGTAGAGGCTACACTTGCGGTGCCCACTGTGCCAAGGTCTCCAAAATGTCCAAGACTTTGATGCCACAACATGGTCTTCTCTCCAGAGACCACTAGATTTTCTGTTCCACTTTCAGGAACCATAGAACTATTGCACCCATCAACAACAGTGCTACCTTGCAGCTTTTACAAAGTTCCAATCCAAACTCCCCGCATCAATACCAATGCTCCCTAAACCATCTTCCAGGTAACCTTCTCAAACACTATTTTTACACCTACATCATCCAACTTGCTTATAGAAATCAGATTTCTGGATAATGTGGGAATATTAAAAACACCCAAAAGTGTTCTAACCCTTCCACCTTGCAACTTCAACTTTACTTTTCCGTGACCAATGATTCTAGCCTTCTTATCATCCCCTAAGAAGACATCACCACCATCGTATTTCTCATACTCGCAGAACCACTCTCTATGGGGAGCAAAGTGAAAGGATGCACCTGAGTCAATCAAACATGCCTCATGATCTACATGTGTGCTTGAAGAAGCCAAGTACACATACCCACCTTCATCTGAGGTGGTTCACACCTCTATAGAAGGAGAATCATCAAATCCCTTTCCTTTGTCAAGAGCTTTAGATTTACAGTCCCTTTTGTAGTGCCCTTCCTTTTCGCATTTCCAACAAACCACCTTTGCAGGTTTTCCTGGAGATTTATATCTCCCTCTAGATTTAGATCCCACACTCGATGACTTATTTTTGTTTCTGTTCTGCGACCGTCCTCGTATAGACAAGGCATCACCATTCTAGCTCTCCATATTTTTCCATCTCATCTCCTTTGTCAGCAAGGATGAGACTATTTCATCAAACTATAAGGTAGTTGCATTGCTACCTATTGCAGTAACTAGAATATACCACGAATCTGGTACAAAACAAAAAACAATGATGCACTTATCTCCATCTGAAATTTTAATATCAACAGATAATAAATTACTTATCATAGTATTAAATGCATTCATATTCTTTGTCACTGAGTCTCCATCTTTCATCCTCAAGTTATACAACTTTTGCCGCAAGAAATGTTTATTCACCAGAGGCTTAGATTAGTACAAAGTCCCTCACTTATCCCACAAAGCCTTCACCATATCTTCCCCGAATACATTTAGCAATACTGAATCTGAGACACACAATCGTATTGTGCTCTTAGCCTTCTGATCCAACTTCTTCCATTCTTCATCGGACACTCCTGCTGGTTTAGTACCCAGATCTACTGCAATCCACTGATCTTTATCCACCAACATTTCCTCCATCTTGAGTTTCCACAACTCAAAACTCTGACCATTAAATTTCTCAATCTCTATCTTTCCACTGCTCACCATCTTCTTTGACCACCATAATCGATCACATAGATCTCCCACTAAACAGGGTCTACCATAGTCCTAAGTGAAACCCCTTAGTGAAAAACGCATCCCCTTGAAGCCAAAAAAACTCCAATACCAAATGTAGGTTTTAACCCCGTACAAAAATTACCTACATATGAATTCTAAAACACAGAAAATAAACAATGCGAGAGAATAACACATAAAACACATATACACAGTGACTTTCCCCCGGATCCCAAAATCAGGACTACCAGATTGATTTTTCATTATGTTCCTTTCAATGTTACAATAGATATTTATACATGTCAAAGCATCCAATACCATGCACCGAAAACCATCACATCCAAAACCATCGCATCCAAAACCATGTGCAAAAACCATGCACAAAACCATAGGTAGGTCTACCCAGCCTAATATAGGGTCCAAAAAAAAATTCCTTGGGGCGCTGCCCCAGACCCCATAGAGGGGGGCTACCAGCCCCCTTTAAACCCCCCTGTGACCACCCCGCTGTGCAATTGGCGCAAAGAAAGGGGGGCTCCGCCCCCCCTCTAACCCCTTAGTTAACTACATGGGCTAGTCGTGGAAAGAATATAACACAACCCAACAATCCTCAGGTGTCCTTGCAGGCATTTAAGAAGTGGGAGATTGATTTTGTTGGGCCAGTTTAGCCCCTAGGAAAGAAAACAAGTGTGCACTATATTATCACCACAAAATAATATCTAACCAGATGGGCGGAAGCACAACTGGTTAAGGATTTTACAGGGGCCATGACACAAAAGTTCTTGTTTGAGTATGTCTTAACTAGATTTGGCTACCCGAAAGTGTTGATGAGTGATAGAGGTATGCACTTTCTCAACAAAATGATCAGCGCATTCACTGAAGAGTTCTAAGTCTACCATCAGAGGAGTAAACCATATCACCTACAGGCCAATGAGACTATTGAAGCCTTCAATAAAATTTTGGAGAACACGCTAACAAGATCTGCAAGGTGCAGCGAAATGACTGGGATGTGTGTGTACCTACAGTACTATGGGCTTATAGGACTACTTGTAAGAAGCTAACAGGGAAAACGCTGTTTAGATTAGTATATGGGGTCGAAGTTGTAATGCCAATGGACTACATTGTTCCTAGTTTGCGCATAGCAGCCCTGGCGGATATGGTGGATCGCGAGGCCTTGGAGGAATGGCTCGCACAATTGATGGAGCTTGAAGAGGATCGATTTTTGGCAGGATTTCATCAACAAGTACAGAAGGAACTTGAAAAAGCGTGGCATGATCACCATATCAATCTTCGCACATTTAAGGTAAACGATCTTGTCCTTTTATATGATAGTAAATTCACTAAATTTCTGGGTAAATTCCAGATGCATTGGTTAGGGCCATATATTGTCAAATAAGTTATAGATGGAGGTGCACTTTAACTCGCGAAGCTGAATAGGGAACCCTTCCCAGGAAGAGTGAATGGAAGTAGGTTGAAATTGTATACAAGGGATCCTACACAATGACTATATGGCAGCAAGATAGTCTTAATGCTCCAGGCAGTTGCAAGGGAGCACGAGACTATAAACTACACTGCCCAGCCGAGAGGACAACACAGTGAGTAGGCTGCATGAAGGCTGATGGAAATGAAACCCAGGGAGTTGCACTCAGGAAGTTGTGCCATGGTGGAAGGTGTTGCGCAACACAACCGGAAAGTGACCGTTGGAATTACTGTTCATGACTTTATGGCTAGAAGACGGTTAAGTGGAGTGAGGTGGAGGCATTTAAGGAAAAAATATTTGAAGATTTACTGCCAAAACAAAATTTATTATCAGAAATTGGGGGGAATAGTTGGATTTGAATTCAAAACCCCCTATAAAGAACACTTTGTGCTCTAAGAGTTGTTCGTGAATTTTGTTGTTTGTTGCCTATGAACCGAGTGTTTTGGGAAGAATTCCTATCACGAGAAAATATTTCTTCCGAAGCTTGTGAGTTGTTTATGTAAAGAATGACTACCACCAACCCCGCCAATGCCCTGAGCTCGGAAGTAGTTGTATCCGACACACCAGGACTAGAAGTATCAAGTGTAGAGGCTACACTTGCGGTGCCCACTGTGCCAAGGTCTCCTAGGCCAAAACAAACCATGACAAAAGACAAACAACCTGCAATGAAAGAAAAGAAACTCGTGACAAAGGAAAAGCAAACAAATATGGTTCTAGTGCATGCATCTCCATGGAAACATACCAAAACCCAGGCGACACAGAAGAAAGACAAGCAGCCAGAGAGAGTAGTGGACTTAGATGCAAAATAATTCTAGGGAACAAAGGATATTGATGCTAAAGGGGTGGAACCCATGACAAGGCTACCCACGTATATCCCTCTACAAAAGGGAAAAGAAAATGTTACGAAGGACCTAGATACTGAGAATTTCACAGTATCCATGCCCCTGCTACTTGAGCAGGTCCCTTTTGAAGGTCCTCAGCTTGCGCGAGTGATCTGATAATCACCCTATGAGTGATCTCAGTTAAGAATTATTAAATGGAGGTATTATAGACTCATGTGTTGGTGTGTGTGTCTAGGTTATTTAAGCAACAGATCAATCAGATTGCAAATACATAGACACTTGAAATGGAAGATAGTAGAGAAACATAGTAAGCAAATATAAGAACATAATAAATTAACAAGGAGTTCACCCTATCCTCCAGGGCTACATCTCTGATCCAGCTTTTAGTGGTGGCCTTCTTTATTTGTGTCTTAAAGCAGAGAATTACAAAGAAGGAGCTCAATGTGAGTCTCCTATCACAGGATAGCTTGGCAAGGTGGTTCTTGGATTCCCCAAGCCACTAGAGTACACAGACTCTTGGGCTTGCCAGATTATTGACCTCTCAGGTCTACAATGGAAGGAACCCAATGTGGTGCTCAATCCTAACAGATCCCCTTCAGGGATGGCTCGAATTTCTCAAGCCCTCTAGTGCTCGATGCTACCTTTGGTCAGCTCGGCCCTTTGTCTTCTTACTGCTTTTTGCTCTCTCTGTCTGCTTTCTCCGTTCTTTCGTGTGTGTCCCTTTTGTTTGTTTGTGCATGGATTTAAAGCCACTCGAGCTCATGGCTATTTAATTCCTCTTCCAACTCCATCAGATCGCCTGCTACAGCTTCACTTGGAGTTCCCTGTCTTGGCGTCATCATCAGACTCACAGGGAGTGGCCACTTGTCCTCCTGCAAACTACGCTAGCTTGCTTCGTCGATTTGGTTCTTCAGTTACATCGTGGGGTGAGTCATCTGCCACCTTGGTGGTTAAAGCGGACCTTAAATTCTTCTAAATCATGGCTTAATCCCTTGTTACATCCGGTCTTACCGTCGGGCGCGATATCAACCGTTAGATATGGATCCCCCAGATCCAACATCATCTTCTCATTTCGCGTGGTTTACTTGATCAACTGTTAGCATGCGATGAGTAGCAATTTTCTCTCTCCTTCACTTGCCACATGCTAGGTGCTGAGTGGAATCACTCCATTTTCACCAAATCTACTTATCGCCCAAGGATGCCCCCGATAAAGACCACCGGTTTTTTTAGCACGGGTCCCGCATTAGCCTTTAGCCTTTTTTTCCACGATTTTCCCACTCCCATGCAACCAAGTGCTCGGGGCCTCTACTTTTCGAGGGTTTTTGCCCACGGATGCGCGTGCATCAAAACTCTCTTTGTTTTCTGATCCGGGCTTCCCAGGGGCTAGTTTCGCCTCTTGCGTAGTCTCCATGGGCCTCGGTTAGCGCGCTTTGACCGAGGTCCTCGTCGCTCCACACTGGCTGCCAACTGCCACTATTTTAGAGGTGTTTTTTATCACTGCTGCTAATTCTTTAAAGTTTGTCCTGACTTGGTACACCATGGTTCTTTTGATTATTCTTTGTGGATCCAATTCGGATCAGTGGGTCCCACTATTAAAAATGGAGGATTGGGACCTCGCGAACCACGCTAAATTTCCACATATGGCGACAGACAAATATATGTGGAAGGTTTATTATGAAGAAACATGTGTTACAACATTAGAGACGCAGGAATGGATCTGCAGTGTTGAGCAATCAGGGTTTCCCAATTTGTTGTCGGTGCCACATTATCACCACACCCCCATTAATACGATATGTGTGCACCAACTCCTCACTAGTCCATGATGGATGTTTATGGCTAGGAGAACCTATCCCCTTCATGGACATGCTAATTCACAAAATCATACGGCTGCCTTACAAGGGCCCGAACCCAACTAAGGAGTTTGGAGGAAAGGTCGGGGAAAAAGATCTTGCAGAGAAGATAAATAGGGATTACGACCTCCTCAATAAATTGCAAGGGTATTCTATTATTTCCATCACAAACCTAGCATTTGAGTTTGCTGCGTAGATTTTAGCAAGGAAGGTTATGATAAAATGTCATGTGGATGAAGTTTTGGAGCTTGTAGTTTCCCTTGATGCGCAATGCATGAAAGGCATGCAATTTAATTAGGCAAGGTACCTCTGTCAGGAGTTCCCATTAGGGGAATTTTGAGGTCTAAAATGGGCCTCCTAAGAAAAATGTACAACAAAAATTAACTTTATAAGAACCAATGGGATTCAAGATGATGATTTCAACCATGGGGGATGATTCACCATTTTTGGAGTGAAAAAGTAAAAAGATTAAAAAATAATAAAACAATAAAACTATTTTTTCAATTTGTATTTTCAACTTATCGCCTTAAGGTTTTACTTAAATTTCAAGCAGGAGTACTCGTTGGATGAAAAATTTAATTCCTCATCCAAGGAGTACCCATTGCATACTTTTTATGGAACATATTACATGAAAAATGAGAAATACATGAAAAAACGTGATTGCAATCACGCTTTTCATGTATTTCTCATTTTTCATCTAGTAGGGTCCATCAAAATTATGCAACATGGGTACTCAGATGAGGAATCATATTATGCATCCAACGAGTGTTTCTGCTCATAATTTGAGTAAACCCATAGGGGGATAATTTGAAAATACGAGTTGAAAAGATAGTTTTTTTCTTTTTTCCCTCTAAAATTTGATGATATAATATAATCTTATTTTATTATTTCCACTATTATTTTATAATTTCTCTCAGAGGCTCATTTTAGACCTCAAAATTCCCCTAATGCTAGCGAACTTTCGAGAAGCCCAAGACAAGACCAAATTGTTCCACTACACTTGGTTGTTGTTGTCTTTTGTGCTTGTTGCATGGAGATTTCTGAAGAATAGCCAATTTCCTCTGCTCGAGGAAGGATTACTGGAGGTAGCGCAATTCACTTCCATATGGTCCACCAAGGATGTTGTGCGAGTTACAGAGACAAAGGTATTTTGGACATTTATGGAAACGGATCTTCATATGGTAATCAATTAGTGTCCAAGCTTGTCCCCAACCTTGTTCACGCAACTTTCAGCCTACAAGGCGTTCAAGGCTGACTTCCACAGAATCTATATCCAAGTGCGGAAGGATCCAGAACATAAAACCATATTTGGCAACTGACACAGACATACAGGAGATTATAGCAAAATGGCCTACAAAATGGCACGCCTCGTCAGACTTAGATGATTGACCAAGCACGAGCACAAAAAGTTCTGCTGCACAGAAAAGAAAGGAGGCTACTAAGAAAGCTATGTGTACCCTAGAAAGACAGCAAAATAAGGAGGATGCAGAAAAGGCTCGCATAGAGCAAGAACACGTTGCTAAGGAGCAGGAGGAAATAGAGGAGCGTGAGTCACAGAAAGATGATAAGTCACCTTCACCAAAGACAAGGGAAAAAAGAGATTTCAGGCCAGGGTAGAGGAGGTGATGAGGGGTAGAGCACCCCATTTATTTTGAAAAGACGTGGCAAAGAGCAACATGGTGGAACATGGAAGAAGGAAAAATCTGATAGAACATGAGTTGATCCCATGGTCTTAACAGGGGCAGTCTTGATGAGATTGGTGATAAAATTCGGGACATCGCAACAAAAGGGTTGCAACAGTTCGAGCATAAATACATGTAGACATTGGGGGCTGTTCAGAAGGACCTATGAGATTTGCAGCTCCAAGCAACCAAAATCCAGGAGGATGTTGGGGAGACGAGCATTGCGCAAGCAATCCTAGCATGAGGAAATAGTATAGTTGCAAAAATGGCCTGGCTGCAGGATGTGAGAGTCTTCCCTTTTCTTGAAGGGTCACTTCGTGCCGAAACTGATGAACAACATGCACTACTTCACAAAGTCACGAACATAGGACTGAACCTTGCTACTCTATCCCTTGAATCTCTACATGCATTACTATAGGGAGTCGTGGAAGAGCTCAGGATCAGAGAGCAACGAGCACTCTCCAGTGTCAGTGAAATTAAAGTCAATAATCAGCAACTGTTCGCTAAAAAGATGCAAGATCTAAAGGAAAAGGAGGTGCTACATGTGCATAGTTCATATTTGCAGTCAGCAGTAGCAGAGGCCTATAAGATAGTTCCTGAAATTCACATCCCGGAGTATGCACAGCCAGAAGCCAAAATCATAAAACTAGCTGCCAGTGTGCATGAGGCTAAAGCAGAAGTTGGACAAGTCATGTTTGAGTTCAACATGAAGATTGAAAATTGTTAGCCCACAACTCCACATGAGGTTCTGGAGGAGTGTGAAGTTTCAATTAAGAAAGGCATGGCAACCTTAGATGCCATAGTCACTGATTGTGTGTCACTTTTCGATCAGGCTATGTAGTTGTTGACCAATCTATAGGAGGACCTGAACCTAGAAATATTGAACACGGAGGTAAGGGAGAGGCAACACTAATATGATGAGGTCAGGGTGACTACACGCACCTTAGCACAAATGCACGGCCTTGCCAAATTACAGGAATGAAAACAACTACTGACATAGGTAGAGGAAGCACAAAAGAAGGAGGCCTTACTAAAGGAGATGTTGCGGCCTTGGTTGGAGAAGGCTTATCAAGTCACGACTTCCATTCAGGATAAACTTAAAGGACTGCAGCAGACGCAACAAATGATGAGGTTGGTAGTAGAAGGACCAGCCATGGAAAAATTGGTGGAGGAGGTTTAGCAGGCAGCAACGCAGAGCGCTGTCGAAGTTGCAATGGTCCAGATAGAGCTAGGGGATCTTGACTTGAAGGCACTGTGACTTGAAGGTGAGTCACGATCTTTGTGTTGGGGGCCTATTGGGATGGGGTCCCCTGGGTTAGTTTGGGGTTAAGATAACCCAATTTTTGGTACATTTTTTGTAAATAATGTAAAGTCTCTGCGATTTGTGGATGTGGAGCACGTAGATGAATAGGAGTCAAAGGGGCTTAGCCCCTTGTTTTATGTAAATTTTTGAGTCGGTTTTGAGATTCACCCATTGTCCGCGAACTATGGAATTGTATGAAAAGTCTATAAAAAGTGAGTCTTAGCAAAGAGAAAAGTAGACTTAGACTTAGAAGGGAAAGAAGGATAAAAGAGAGAATTGGGTGATTCAAGAGTCTAGGGCAGGAAGTCTCTACTTCTTGTGCTTATATAGGGAAGGAAAGGCTCTGCAACTGAGTGCATGGAGTGATGAGCCTCATCATTTGGTAATTATATGGGCCTTAATTCACCTCCTATCTTAGTCAAACCAACTCTTCTAACAAATTATTACATTTTTTTATTATATTTTGTTTAATGAGATGAGTTAAAGTGAGATATTATGCCTAGTGGACTAATATGCATTGAATGCGGGTTTGGAAGAGAAAATCAAGGAATTTTGGAAAGACTAAGGTTTGAAACTTGAATGTAACAAGGGAGAGAGATTGTAGGAGGTAAATCCTCCTCATTTACTCCACCACCATTTGAATATTCCTCCATTAATCCCAGCAACTCAGAGTGCAAGCAACCAAGTCATGAAGATTAGAAGGCAGCCGAGAAAGTGATAGACAAAGATTTAGTTCATCTTGAGTTTGGGAGCCAAGCCTCCCTAAATTTAATGAATTCGTTGGGGACTTCAGTGATATAAGTAGAGAGGCCTAGAGCCTCAATAGGATTTGAATTTTGGTTGTAAAAACTCTAGATATTTTCGATCTCCATACTTGTGTAAGACTTTGATGTAATTTCCTGTTTTGGTAATAAGAATGAGCCTTTTCTTGATTCAGTATTGAGTTAACTTAGAGGATTGAAGCTCTTAGGTTAGGGCCCAACCCTAGCATAAAAGGCTCCTATTCTTGTATATGTATGCTTAGCTTAGTTTCATAGATTCATGCTTAAACTGTCTTAAGGAAGTATTTCATTGCAAGTAGTGTACATTTGTTTAATTATTTATTAGTTTGCTTCCATTTGTGCCTTAATTTAGTAGTAGGTTAGAAGGGATAAAAGAAGCACCACAAAGTTGTTAGTAGGTGTCCTGGCCTCACTTCTTCCTTCTGGGATCATGATTTGAGGAAAAGACCCTTATGTAATCCCAAAACGACAAATTTCCATTTCTTTCATAATATTTAGAGTTTGTTGTACTTAAACTAACATTTGATTATTTTTGCAAGTGTAGGATTTCATTTCCATCTCTTCTATCTTCATTCTTATAGTAGATCTAATCCATGATTCCATTTTATTTAGCAATTTCCTCTTGCATAAGGTAGGCAGTTGGTTCATTAAATTCTGTTTTTCTAGCTCATGAGAATTCTTTACATGACTTTTTGGAAATTAAATGTGTTTGATGTAGAGTAGGTGCTTCAGAAGTAGACATAGATCTCATAGCAAGCAACCACCTTCCCACTTCATCCACCCATATGCATTCCTTGTTTTCATCAAAACCTTCACCAATTTCATCATTTTACATAGAAATTTCCTCAAGCATTTTGAGCAAATCCAGCCATCTCCTAAACTTGGTTTTGGTTTCTAAGTGATCCTAGGCCTTTCCTCACTCCATTCCACCCATCAACCACCTTCCCTAGGCCTTTCATCACCTCAAACACCCATCATTTTTCTCTTGGCTATATCCTGTAGAAATACAAGGGATCCTGTAGGTTTCTAGTACATCCTATAGGTTTTCCTTTAGTGGCATGTTTTGAGGCCGAATTGATGGAAAACCTATAGGAAGCCTCCCAAGGTCACCCAAGGGTCTCCCAAACCTTCCAACCATCCACCAAAATCCCTAAGCCACCTGTCACATCACCAAAAGATATTATTTTGGACACTTGATTTTTCATGAAAAGCACAAAAATACAAAACAAATTTATTACAGCCTTTAACATGCATAACAATGATGTTTTATTTTGTAAACTTCCATGCTTAGGACAATAGCATTTTTTCATGTTAATTTAACATTATTGCAAAGCATAGCTCTTACCAATTAATTAGGAAATGGTGTACCTTAACATTTAATTTCAGTCTTTTTCATTGTTACAGTAGATCAACTCTCTCTTAGAGTAGATTTCTATTTCTCTCATCAAGGAACCAAGCTTCTTTTGAAACCATAGAAGTCTGGCTTGAAAACCCTAGTGGTCTCTCACCAGCTGAACAATGACAAAAGGTAGAACCATCACTTTTACTTGTGTATATAGCATTGTCACCTCCAAGTTTGTACAAACCCCGACTTGATAAATTAAAGCTAGTAGCCCAAGAGTTGCAGCATTCTTGTTGCGATATTGGTGTGCATCACTTTTTGGCACCATTGCCTGGGAGGTGTCTGAGTAATATGTGATTACTTATTTATTTCTTCTATTTCTTGTTTCTAATATTCTACCATTAGTTTCATTTCTGCAAAAATAATTTAGTTTTCTTCCTTTTCATTCTGCATTCTTTGCTTTTCTTTCCACGAAAAATCAAGTGTGCAAAATAATCTCTTTTGGTGAAATTGTAAACATGCTAGAAGATTTCAAGAGTGAGATGTTGCAAACCCTTGCCTTACAGATGGACACTATGCACATTAGGAGAAATCAGCAGGAAGTAGAGAGAGCTTTGGCCATTTTCTGTCCTAGATGCACTGGGAGGCACCCTAGGAATGAATGTCCATTGAATTCTATTGAAATTTTCTCAGTCTATGAAGAAAACCACTCCACATACAAGTGGCCTTCTTTTCCTGGACTCAAATTTGTATATCAAGGAGCTGAAGGGGTCACTGAACAACTCTGCTACATAAACCAAAGGAGACCTCATGGGCCTAAGCCATACCAGCAGGGGATGTAAGGGTCATCCCATGCATATTACAACCCCAAATATACCACATTTGTACCTTGTTGGGGATCCCCTTCTCATCCTTCCTAGTCTACACCTCCTCCTTGGTCCTTTGCATCTCAGTATCATTCCCAGCCAACTAGCCAGTCATTTCAACCATATGCTTTGCCACAACCTCAGTGGAATGTAACGCCCCAGGGGTGGAGGCCCCAGTATAACAATGTTCCTGCTTTATTGCCTTGACCACCTACCCAGCCATAGCTGTTACACTCTGCTCCACCTAAACAACCCCAGATTCCTGCCCAACCAAATCCAAACCCGAACAATAGATAGTCACAACAAGTATATAGTAGAGAGACATCATATCTAGCTTGTGCTGTGGAGATCCAGGAAATTAACCTGAGATCTAGGAGAGTTCTCCCAGATAATCAACCTCCACCTCCACCTAGGGAGGTTGAAGAATAAAGAGAGGAAAGAATTCTTAAAGTAAATCCACCCATTCCTGAGAGATTAACTCAACCACTCCAGCCTACCCCAAAAGAGATTGAACTTCTGGGAGAATTGAAAAACCTATGTGTCAATATTCCACTTCTCCAAGCTATCAAGGATGTACCTATTTACAACAATTTGATTAAGGAGAAGTGCTTCAAGCATCTAGGGAGGTGAAAAAGAGATGCCCCTACCATTAATGTCATTGGACAACTGCCTGACTTAATGCTAGGGCAGGTAATCTGTCCAAAGTATTTGGACCCTAGAAGCCCTGTAGTAGATGTGCACATCAATGGCACCATTGTCCCACACACTTTGATCAATCTTGGGGCTGCCATTAATGTGATGACCAAGGACACCAAGCTCAAGCTCAACCTCCAAGGTTCATTGAGAAAGACCACAATAGTCCTGCAACTTGCAGACCGCTCCATAGTGAGTCCTGAGGAGATTGTGAAGGATGTGATGGTCTCCATTGACTCTTGGGAGTACCCTGCAGATTTCCTAGTTCTCTAGCCTAAGGCTAAGCTTACTGGCTACCCTCTCATCCTTGGGAGGCCCTGGTTGGCCACTGTCGATACTTTCATCAGCTGCAGAGCTGGGAATATGACCATCAAGAATGGGCATATGTCCAAGCAGTTATCCCTATACCCTCTTGCTCAGCCATCTCTAGAACATGATTTACCTTTATGGCTGTAAGAGGAGGAAAAATATGAAGTTTATTCTACCCAACTGTATACCTTAGAAACAACCATGGGAGGAGGAAAACAAGATGAAGGCGATTTTATTGAACACCTACTCCAAAGTCCAAATCCCATTACATTGCTCCTAGAAGAAATAGTAAAGGAAACCCAGAACAAGCATCCAATTGATCTGTACTTGGCCAATTCCAACCCTCTCCATGTCAAAACCATAGAATTCAGCCTTGAGAGAACTTTGAAAATCAGTACATCTCTTTTATTCTCTAAGAGAAGAAGTTGTGCAACATGCTAAAGGAACATCTAGATGCCTTCACTTGGAGTTACAAATAAATGAAGGGAGTACATCCCTCAATGTGTACTCACCACATTTACATCAAAGAAGGTTGCAAGCTAGTCTGGCAACCCCAAAGGAGGATGAATCCAGCTCTCAAAGATGTAATCAAAGAAGAACTACAAAAATTTATAGATACAGTATTCATTTATCCTATCTCCGACAGCGAGTGGGTCTCTCCTTTGGTGTTAGTTCCCAAGAAAAATGGTAAATGGAGGATTTTTTTCAATTATAGGGGATTGAACAAAGCCACAAAGAAGGACCATATCCCTCTACCTTTCATCAACCAAGTGCTAGATGGCCTGGCAGGGAAAACGTTTCTCTTTCCTAGATGGATTAAGCAGGTACAATCAAATCCAGATTAGCCCGAAAGACCAAGATAAAACCACCTTCACTTGTCCTTCAGGCACTTTTGCCTATGCAATGCTCCTGCTAGTTTTCAGAGAGTAGTCCTAAGTATCTTTGTTGAGTTGGTCCATGATGCGGTAGAAATCTATATGGATGATTTCACACCTTATGGGGGTGATTTTGAGGACTCTTTGTCCAATTTAGGTAAGGTACTGCACAAATGTATTGAAATGAACCTGTTCCTCAGTCCCGAAAAATGTGAATGCTTAATGACTGCAAGGACCGTGCTAGGTCATTCAATATCTCAGCAAAGACTATAGGTGGACCCAAACAAAATAGCTATCATCGAAAGGGTCACACCTTCTTAAAAGTAGAGAGATGTCAGAAGTTTCCTAGGGCTAGCTAGATACTACCAAAGGTTCATAAAGGACTTCAGCACGTTGGCCTCTCCTTTATTTGGGTCGTTGACCAAAGAATCTAATTTTATATGGTCAAAACGCTGTCAAGAGGCCTTGGACATCCTAAAGAACAGGTTAACCACTGCATCGATTCTCTAAGGCCCAAATTGGGCCCTTCCTTTTCACATTCATGTTGATTCCTCAAATAAGGCCATAGGAGCAGCCCTAGGTAAAATAGATGAAAAGTTTCCTTATGCCATTTACTTTATCAATAAGAAGTTGTCAAAGGCTGAACTGAACTACACAGTGACCAAAAAGGAGCTCCTAGTTGTTGTGCATTCATTGAAACAATTTAGGCATTATATTATAGGCTATCAAACATTTGTCCATACTGACCATGTTGCAATCAAATATTTAATGAATAAAACCCGATGTGAATGCTCATATTATAAGATGGTTACTTTTATTATAGCAGTTTGATCTAACTATTGTTGATAAGCCTAGCAAGGAAAATGTTGTTACTGACTTTCTATCCAGATTAAATTTGCCTGCAGGTGAGGAGGTAATGGTTGATGACCAGTTATCAGATGAGCACTTGTTTGCCATTTCAGTTCTCTCGCCATGGTTTGTAGACATAGAAAACTATTTGGTATCTACATAGATCCCATCGAACTTGTCCTCCAATGAGAAAAGCAAGATTATAAGGAAGAGTGCCTCCCTCACTTGGATTGGTAGAAATCTCTTCAAACTTGGCCGAGATCAAATCTTGAGAAGGTGTGTCAGGGAGGAGGAAGTCTTTGACATCCTTCTAACCTGTCATGATGGGCCTTGTGGAGGTCACTTTGCAGCAAAGAGGACAACATTCAAAGTGTTACAAGCATGCTATTATTGGCCCACTCTTCATCAAGATGTGAAAATATATACTATTTAGTGTAATCGGTGCCAAAGGATGGGGAAGCCTACTCCAAGGGATGAAATGCCTCTACAGCCTCAAGTGACTTTCAAGCCATTTGACAAGTGGGCCGTGGACTTCATTGGACCTATTGACCCTCCCTCCAAGCAAAAAACGTACATCATTGTGTGCACTGACTATCTGACTATGTGGGCTGAAACCAAGGCAATTAAGGAAACAACAGAGGAGAAGGTAGTTGAGTTCTTAAGAGAGAATGTATTTTACAAATTTGGGCACCCTAGAGAGTTGGTCACTCATCAAGGCAGCCAGTTTACCTCCAATGTGATTGAAGATTTGCTCAGCTAGAACAAGATCAAGCATAGGACCTCCATTACCTCTCACCCACAAGCAAATGGACAACTGGAGGTGACCAACAGAACGCTGGAGAGCATCTTGACCAAAGTGGTTAGTAGCAACAGGAAAGAATGGGCAGATAGACTAGTTGAGGCCACCTGGGCCTATAATACCACCTAGAAGACCACCACTAGATTCACACCCTATGAGCTGGTCCATGGGAAAAAGGCCATGATATCCATTGAGTTTGAATGTAACACACTAAGTATGGCAACCCAACTAGATCTAGATCTCAACAGTCCACAAAAAGAGAGATTACTTTAGTTTAATGGTTTAGATGAATTTAGAATGCATGCCCTCCTACACATAGAGGTAACTCAACTTCAGAGGAATATCTGGCATGATAAGAACATCAAGGATAAGAAATTTCAAGAAGGTGATTGAGCTTTGTTATCTTATTCTAGATATAAAGACTTTAAGGGAAAGTTAAGGACAAGATGGCTAGGACCTTATGTTATAGAGAAATGTCATGATAATGTTTGAGTGCAGATTGAAGCCATAGATGCAGAGGCCATTCCTTTACTTGTTAATGGACACAGATTGAAAGTTTACAAGAGGCCATTGTCAAAGAAAGAGTTCATTGATGGTATCAATAAAAAAGTGATGGTGATGGAGCAAGTTTCAACTCCTGTCTCATCAATTTAATGAGAAAAAGGAAAAAAGAAAATAAGGACTTAGGTGAAAACCTCCATGAGGCGCCTGAGTCCCAATATTGGGTTGAAAACCTCTTGGGGTGGACCAATGGTGTCGAAAAAAGAAAGAAACAAAAAAACAGAAAATGAAAATATCTCTGGGCAAAAACCTCTCTTGGGTCGCCTAGGGAAAACAACTAGGATGAAAACCTCTTAGAAGCAGACTAGCTATTTAAAAAATAAAATAAAAAAGTCATGAAAATTTCTATTTTCAGGCCAGCAAGGAGGACGATCAGAGAACAAAGGAGGATAAAAAAGGTACCTATTTCACTCACATTTTTAATTTTCCACCCATCATCATTCATCACTCCACCATTTCTTTCATTTTTTCGCTCCTTTGTTTCAATTTACAAGGAGACTATGTTAACTACAGGATCCCCTGTAAACCTACAAGATCCCCTGAAAACCTATACGATGATTATGTAGGAATTACAGTGGCTCGAGAATCCTATAGAAAGTGACCCTAGGATGAGAAATCAACCTACCATGTCAAAATAATAACATCCCTACATCACAACTTCATTACCATACCTCTCTCCACCTTGATCGCCCCTACATTCAAAATAAAAAAAAAGGACCAGTTTCCAAATTTTTTTACTGTCCTCAAGGGAAATCACAAAGAGGAAAAAATTAAATGGAGAGCAGAAGGGAGCAGCACCTGAGTATTTCGCATTTATCCACACTCCTAGTCTCCCTCTCAATCCATGTCATCATCCTCAAAATCCAAGCAAACGAAATGATTAAAAATTCTAAGGGAGAAGCAGCTACAGGTCTTTATAGGACATCCTGTAGCAGCCTATCCCACAGAATAAAAATCATGAGTAGCAGTAAGCTTCTAGTATGCAGATCCACGGGCAAAAGGAGCTCCAGAGCAGCAACAACACCATCATCTTCAACACCAGGTACTTGCACATCAAAGGAATCATTATAGAGCAATAAAAAAAAGAAGGAAAAAATAACATGCAGCCAACACACATCAAGCACCTTAGGTATTCAACAACTGCAGCAAGGTATTAGCACCACAGGTAAGTATCTCACTTCACTCTCTCATTTGCATAATGTAGTCAAAAAATGTAAAGGTTAAGTGTAATTTGGTTTAGAATGGAAGGGTGGCCAATTAACTTGGCCACCTTCGTTCAATTGACGAAGACAAAATAGTTGGTCCTCCCACACGTGGCAACAGTCAAGTCAAAGAAAGAGAGGAGAAGGAAAAAAGTAGTTAAGTCTATGGAGGCATGAACTAGGAGTTGATTATGAGGAGAGGGGAATGATGAGGTGGTAGTGGGAACCAACGGTCCAAAAATAGAAAACGTACCTCCGATGTCAGCACACCACCTCACATAACTCGGCCATAAGAGGAAATAATCATTGATCCCCATGCACTCATGCATTCATTTCCTTGAGGCTCACTACAACAAAGCCGCTCTCATACCTAGGCAACCTACAAAAGAGGAAAATTCCACCTTTCTCCTTGCACAGGACTTCCTACAAGCTTACACAGGAAATCCTATAGGATCGCATAGAAATCCTATAGGATACAAACAGACAATCTACAGGATTGGCCAAGACGACTTTCAGAGGGGAAAACACGAGGGTTGGCTACAAAAAACACTATGAGGAGGTAGGCTCTATAATTACTTCCCTTTTTCAAAGTGAATTGAACAGAAAATCCCCTAGTCTTGAGTGAATTTGGCAGCTGTGTAAGGACATTGTCTCCACAGTTCTTTAAGTTATTTACTTCTGCATTCAAAACTTGTATCAACCATCTTAGCTCCTCAAAATTTACCAACCAAAATGACAGGGGGTTTTGAAAGAAGGTATCCCATTAACACTGTGAGAATCCACCAACACCCTCAGGTGTTAGAAATCTTCACAAGGCATAATTGGATGGGGTATTTTGAAAAATTAAGAGGGTATGATGATGAAGTGGCCTGAGATTTTTCTCTCTCCCTCATTCCACTGACTAGAGTCCATGCCACTATTGTGGTGAGAGGCCTCTCCATAGAGCTCACCCCTGAAATCATAAGCAGGATTACCACACTTCCCCTAGGAGTGCCTTGGAGAAAAGAAGACAAGGGAGATAGCCAAATTGCCAAGAAGAAGTTCTTTTTAGAGGGAGAAGAGCCCATTGAGGACAAAAATGGAGTAAGGAGAACAAGCCTACCATACCCTTGGAATGGGGTAATCTACCACCTTATTAAATAAATATCATGTGAGGGTAGGTATAGTGTGGTTTATGAGTATCACTTTAGGCTTCTAGAAGAATTGAGGTTTGGAGCAGAAACACCTCCTCACCACAAGCTCAACACACCATACTTCCTTCTACCATCACTGATATATAGGGGCATAAAGGTGAAGGAGGGAAGCCATCAACAGTTAGCCCACCATGGGTTAATTAGAATCATGATAGAAGATGCCCTCCACAACCTTAGAATTCCTATCCAATGGGAAATTTTCAGAGGCATGCAGACAGAGGAGGATATCAAAGCCCTCACATATGACATTAGTCCTACTATCAAATAAAAAGATGAGGAAGAAACTGAAACATACGGAGAAGAAGCAGAGAGGTATGCAGATGAGACAAATGAGGAGGAAGAAGAGGAGAAAGAGAAGGAAGGTGATGAGGAAACAAAGGAATATGTCAAGGATGAGACTAATAAACAAGATGAGGATCTAGAAGGAGGAGAAGAGGAGAAAAACATAGAGGAAAAGGGAAATGGAAAAGAGGAGGCAGAAGACAAGGAGGAGTCACCTAGGGTGTCTCCAGAACCCATAGAGAGAGAAGAAACAACTACCCTCACTACTCTTAGAACCCCTATCAAATAGAAAGGCAAAAGACAGAGGCAGACCCCCTTATATTTCAGAACAAGGAAAAGTACAAGGATAAGGCAGCAAAAACCCAAAACACCAACCAAAATTCCCATTTTAATTGAGGATTCACCTAAACAGCAGGAGAAAACTACCTCCTCCTAAGTCTCCTATCACCTATGTGAGAAGGCCTATAACCAAATCCACCTCATCCAAAGGAAAAGAAATCCTACAGGATGTAGGAATATACAGGGTAAGTTCCTCAGATAGAACACCAAAAGGACACCACTCACAAACAGATCACAGATCAATACACCATTATTTTGACGTGGTTAAAACCCTCAGAGAGGGAAACAGTCCACGGCCTGTGCCAATGTGGCTACTACAGGAAATTTAT
>APFE030097520.1:85388-109408 GCA_000404065.3 Pinus taeda
CCTAACTCTATACCTAACTCTATACTAGACCAAGTTGAACTTAACTATTTCCTATGTGTCGAAATATCCTAACATAGGATACACAACAGGACCTACAGGAAGCAGAAGCAGTCCTATAGGAGACTCTGCTAAATATATAGGAGACCCAAAAATTGGATAAGGAGGGAAGCCTACAGCAAGAAACTAAAGAAGAAAACCTAGAGCTAAGGGAACCTAGCCCCCAACCTAACCTTGACCAGATTTATTGAAGGGGGCAGGGTCATGCCACAAAAAATTGCTATTCCATTATTCTTTGAGCTTGAGAAGGAGAGAGCCAGAACTCATAGATGGACGTAGATTGCCAAGTCCAAGGGGGTGGAGGAAATTGGTCACATGGAGGAGAAGCTCAAGGAGATGGGTAGAGAATGAAGTAGCTTGAGAGATAGAGAGGCCATAATGAGAAATCAGTTAGAGACAAAAAATGCATGATTGAAAGGAGAACTGCAAGAAAGAGAGAATCAAATGGCATGCATGTCCAATCTCTCTTTGGAAGTAATCCAGTGTAGTATGCCAGCTAATTCCTATGCCCTATACCTTAATGAAGAGTGGCTGCAGTTCCAAATCAAGACCCTAGCACAGAGAGGCACTATGCCATTTCAGAATTATAGATAGTTCATTGATCTTTGTGATCAAAGTACATTGGAAGATAGGGCCAAGATGTCTGATTTTTATTTGCATAACATGGCCTTAACAGACATGAAAGTATGGGATCCTAACGCCAAGATAGGAGATTTATAGTTGATGGCTTTTGCATCATGGATGAACCATGAAGAAGCAAGGGCTGCATAAATGAAGAAGATATTGGCAAGATAACAAACAAAGCCTCTTATGATCAAAGTTGAGCAGTCCAATCCAATGGCCCTCATCAGTACACATAATTTAATTGCAAATGATCCTCAGCTTGCACCCACATATTTTTCTACCCAAGAGAAAACAATTACACATTTTGAGGACATGTTCAAGTTGTTAGGGGGTTATAGCATGCAAGCTTTCCCGAGGAGATGGAACACATTTCCATACAGTTTAAAGATAAGAGAGTACCTCTCTCCTCACAGAATGAGAGAAGCACTGAACAAGACACCCATGTACAATAAATTTATGCAAAGGCTCAAAGTCAATGGTATTAGCTTGAAACTTAGTCCACCAATACTCTTAGGGATGCTAGAAGGAAGGAAGGAATAAGAAGAAAGGAGGCAATGGGAGGAGGTAGAAAAAGAAGATAGGTTTCTATGCGCAAGAAGAGGGAACCACATCAAAGGCATGGGATGTTAGGGAGGCCACTAGAGCTATGAAAGACATGGATATTGATTGAGTTTCTTAGAGGATGAGCAACACTTTCAGTAGGGGGTGATGATGAGCCTCATCATTGGGTAATTATATGGGCCTTAATTCACCTCCTAGCTTAGTCAAACCAACTCTTCTCACAACTTATTACATGTTTTGATTATAGTTTATTTAATGAGATGAGTTAAAGTGAGATATTATGCCTAGTGGACTAATATGCATTGAATGCAGTTCTGGAAGAGAAAATCGAGGAATTTTGGCAAGACTAAGGTTTGAAACTTGAATGGGACAAGGAAGAGAGATTGTAGGAGATAAATGCTCCTCATTTACTCCTCCCCCATTCGAATATTCCTCCATTAATCCCACCAGCTCGGAGTGCAAGCAACCAAGTCATGAATATTAGAAGGCTTTCGAGCAAGTGATAGACAAAAAGTTAGTTCATCTCGTGTTTGGGAGCCGAGCCTCCCTAAATTTAAGGAAGTCGTTGGGGAATTTAGTGGTATAAGTAGAGATGCCTAGAGCCTCATTAGGATTGAAATTTTGGTTGTAAAAACTCTAGTTATTTTTGAGCTCCAAACTTGTGGAAGACTTTGATGTAATTTCCTGCTTTGGTAATAAGAATGAGTTTTTTCTTGATTCTATACTAGGTTAACTCAGAGGGTTGAAGCTCTTGGATTAGGGCCCAACCCTAGCATCAAAGGCTTCTCTTCATGTATCTGTATGCTTAGCTTACTTTCATATATTCATGCTTAAACTGTCTTTAGAAGTATTTCATTGCAAGTAATGTAGATTTGTTTAATTGTTTATTATTTTGCTTCCATTTGTGCCTTACTTCAGTAGCTGGTTAGAAGGGATAAAAGAAGCACCACAAAGCTGTCAGTAGGTGTCTTGACCTCACTTCTTCCTTTTGGGATTATGATTTTAGGAAAAGACCCTTATGCGACCCCAGAAAGAAATATTTCCACTTCTTTCATAATATTTAGAGTTTGTTGTACTTAAACTAGCATTTGATCATTTTTGAAAGTGTATGATTTCATTGCCATTTCTTCTATCTTCATTCTTATAGTAGGTCTCATCCATGATTCCATTTTAATCAGAAATTTCCTCATGCATAAGGTAGACAGTTAGTTCATTAAATTTTGCTTTTCCAACTCATGAAAATTCTTATTGTTTACATGACATTTTGGAAATTACACGTGTTTGATGCAGAGCAGGTGCTTCAGAATTTGAAAGAGATCTCATAGCAAGAAACCACCTTCCCACTTCATCTGCCCATAGGCATTCCTTTTTTCATCAAAACCTTCAACAATTTCATCATTTTACATAGAAATTTCCTCAAGCATTTTCAGTGAATCCAACCATCTCCTAAACTTGGTTTTGGTTTCTAAGTGATCCTAGGCCTTTCCTCACCTCTATTCCACCCATAAACCACCTTCCCTAAGCCTTCCATCACCTCAAACACCCATTGTTTTGCTCTCGATTGTATCTTGTAGAAATACAGGGAATCCTGTAGGTTTCTAGTACATCCTGTAGGTTTTCCTATATTGGCCTGTTTTGAGGCCGAATTGAGGGAAAACTTCTAGGAAGCCTCCCAAGGGTCTCCCAAACCTTCCAACAATCTCCTGAACCTTCTAGCCATCCACCAACATACCTAAGCCACCTGCCACATCACCAAAAGAGATTAGTTTGCACACTTGATTTTTCATGAAAAGCACAAAAAGGAAAAACAGATTTATTACAGTCCTTTACATGCACAACAATGATGTTTTATGTTTTTAACTTCCATGCATAGGATAGTAGCATTTTGTTCATGTTAATTTAGCATTATTGCAAAGCGTAGCTCTTAACAGTTAATTAGGAAATGGTGTGCCTTAGCATTGAATTTCAATATTTTTCATTGTTACAGTAGATCGGCTCTCTCTTAGAGTAGATTTCTATTTCTCTCATCAAGGAACCAAGCTTCTTTTGAATCCATAGAAGTTTGGCTTGAAAACCCTAGTTGTCTCTCGCCAGCTAAATATTGACAAAAGGCAAAACCATCACTTTTACTTGTGTATACAGCGTTGTCACCTCCAAGTTTGTACGAACCCCAGGTTGATAAAGTAAAGATGGTAGCCCAAGAAATGTAGCATTCTTGCTACAATATTGGTGATCATCACAGAGGCCTAGGTAGAGTCTGCAGCTGAGTGCGCAGACCCCTGCAACTATGTTCGCAGGGCAGTTTTGAGTTTGTAATCCTGAATTGAAGATCAATAATGATAGTTCCCAAAGAATTCTTGAGTATTTCTATTTATCTCTGTTAATGTTATATGTCATCAATGAATAATTTGTTTTATGAGATATTGATTGAATTTTATGTGATTCTCTTGAATAAGTGTTAATGATGTACGCAATGCATGTCTAAGTACTTTTGTGAAGACTCTGATGAATTATCTTAAGTTTACTAATAACTTAAGTAGATTTGTGCAAACACTAATTAGGACTGCTCTCTGATACATGTAAGTAGCTGAATTAACTATTAAAGGTTTGCAAGGACTAACCAGAGACCTCGGAGAAGGTCTGAAGGATGTTTTATCAAAGTGCAGCAGCAAGCCCTAAGAGCTTGTTGATTTGCGCGAAGGCAGATCTGAGGCATTAAAATACATCACACTAGTCTCTGGATGCAGAAACTTCGTTCTTTCATCCTCCCATACTACTTCACTTGAGAATGTAGCTTACGCTACGCGGGTTGTTGCCGAAAGGGCTAGTAGTGTAGGGTTTTGTTGGTTGGCACAGCTAACTGCAAACCTGGGTCAGGACCCCCTTAGACAACATATACCCTGACTCTCTTGTATCCAGTCCTTGGCCCCTGGGGCCCTATTATTTCAGAAAACCATATTAGCAAAATTTGGTGCATCATAACCATACAAAGCATGGAATGGAGACATACCTATAGACATGTGGTAGAATAGTACTCCCAATGATGTATCCACTTCACCTACACACGTTGATGCCCTATCATGTAGTTGCGCCAGTACCCCTCCAGTCACTTATTCACTATCTCTGTTTGGTTGACCATATATTAGTGATAGCTAGTGTTAGGAGTGAGCTTGGTCCCCACAAGTCAAAATAATTCCTACCAGAAAAAACTCGTGAACCTGATTTCCTTATCGCTAGCAATGGTCTTAGGGAGACCATGTAGCCTAAACACCTCCTAGAAGAATAACTCGACCACCTGTGAAGCTGAATGCCGAGTAAGAATTGAAAATAACTGGGTGAATTTGCTCAGCCTATCAACTACCATATAAATGCAATATCATCCCTATACAGGTGGAAACCATGTAATGAATTCCATAGAGATACTCTCCCATTTACTCGTAGGTATAGGGAGAGGTTGCAATAGGCCTGTTGGGTGTGTCTTCTCACCCTTGTTCCTTATACAAGTATCACACTCCCAAGCATGCTTCAAAACATCCTTATTGAAGCCCATCGAGGTGAAACACTGTTTAATGACCCTGTATATCTTGAGGAACCCTTAATGCCCTGCCAAAGGTGAGTCATGTGCAACCTCCATGATCTTCTCCCTCAACCAGGAGGTCTGCACCAAATAAATATTATCATTGTAAAATATCACCTCGTTTATTACCTTGTGCCATTCATCCCCTACCCTATCATCAAGGATATCACATGCATGTCAATCCTTAGAGTACTCAACCAATAAATATGCTCTCCAATATTGAGCAATGCTCATGAGCGAGAGTGTCGCGGGCCTCCTAGACAATGCATCCGCTACAACATTCTACTTTCCCTTGACATATTCTATGTCAAAGTCATATTCCTAAATATTGATGACCCATTTATGTTGTCTCTCTTGCAAGTGCTTCTAATCCAAGAAGAATCATAGACTGTTGTGGCCAGTCTTCACCTTAAACCTATTACCCACCAAGTATCGTCAAAACTTACACAACGCATGAATCATGGCCAACATCTTCTTGTCATATATGGAGTAAAATATCTCATGTGTCTATAGTTTCTGACTCTCAAAATAAATCAAATGTACTTCATGCATAAAAACTACCCCAATGCCCTCTCTAGAGGCATCACACATGAGGATTAAGGGATGCAAAAAATACGGTAAGGTTAATACTGGGCAGCTACGCATGACTCTCTTGAGGTGATAAAAAGCCTCCTGTGCCACCTCCACCCACAAAAATGCCACTTTCTTCATCAAATCTATAAGGGGTGCTTCCAGTTATGAAAATCCCCTCACAAATCTCCAATAATAAGCGTGAATGCCCATGAATCCCCACAACTCTGTCACAGTCCTGGGTGTAGGCCAATCCAAGATGGCCTTGATCTTCTCCTGATGAACTCATACCCCATCATCCCCAATGACATGGCCAATATAAAACATCTCTGTCAGTACAAAATCACACTAGGAAATCTTGGAGTATAACTATTGCTCCTCTAAGATGCTTAGCACCTCATCCAAGTGTTGTAGATGCTCCTCCCATGTCTTGCTATAGATTAGACTTTCATCAAAGAAAACCATGACATATCTACTTAGCTTCTTTCGGAACATAAGGTTCATGCATAACTGGAAAGTAGTCGGGGCATTGGTCAACCCAAAAGGAATCACCAAGAACACAAAGTGCCCGTAGTGACACCTGAACATATTCTTTGAAATATCCTGCTCCCTCACCGGGAACCTGGTGGTATCCTAAGCACAAATATATCTTAGAGAAATCATGCGGTCTAAAGTGTAATTGGTCATTCATGAGGTGGGTGTATGCTCATGGGAATTCATGGACAACAATGGATAAAGCTCAGAAGATGATTTTTGTTTCCAATGGTGAGGATGATGCCCTCAATGAGGTTTTCTGAAATCTAACAATGTAACATTTTAAATATAGGAGTTTAGGATTGGATTCTTTGTATTGTTCTCTTTGCCTCTGTTACCCTTTCTAGGGTTTTGGTTTCAGAGGAGGAAGAAAAGAGCAAGGAGAAGCAACCCTATTAGTTTCTCAATCTCTACTTACGAGCTTGTACATGAGTTTTGTTGTTAATACTCAGACATCCTTTTCATAACTGATTTTGTTCATTGATGCAGTGCAAATACAGATCCTAGTCTTATAGATTTAGGGTTGTTATATAACTTCTACCTTTTCTATTAGGTCAACACACTCATTAATTTCTCTCTTTTAAGGGAATTTAACATTAGAAGTAGAGCCATTCTTGTGATATGAACATTTTTTTGTACATCTGAATTTTCCAATGCATGGGATCGTCTAAGCAACCATAACATTCTCTTCATAAATAGAATAAATTGAAGCAACATAAAATTTATGGTTGGTTAACATCCATTTCACACCAGACACAAGGCAAGGCTTTCTTTTCCAATGCAGAGGAATGGAATAATATTATAAAGAGTTCCTCGTGATTTAAATTCTAGTAACATTAAAGTTGTTGATTTTGAGTTCAAGGTTTGCAATTACAATTTTTTGAAATTTTTTTATCTATTGGATCATTTGATATGCATTTAGACATATATAGTTTTTTTTTTATCCAACCACAACTGCAATGATTTGGAAATCTGTGAGTTCAATCCTTGAGTATGAAGAAACTTGTAATGTTTCTTATTTTCTATAAGTCTTTGGTCTGTATTTCCCATTGATCTAAAAGACATTTTGATGATTTTTTCGTGGATTGAGATATATAATCTTCTATGTTCTGTTTAGTCAATGTATAATGCACGTTTCTTTGAAATTCAAATTTCAAACAAATCCACTCCAAACCAGGGAGGCTTCACTTTGTTCGTTTAGTGGTTATGTTTCGTTGTTGTTTCAACCTAATTAATGTGAAATGCTTGTAGAAATATGCATAACTAAACTCTTGGATGTAGCAAGTTTTGCAAGTTGTTTCCTCCAACAGTAGTTGAAAATATGTTGCAATGAGATATGCATATACCATCTCACATCAGAATTCAAACTAGTCATCATGAACACTAGTGACATGATAAATCTTTCTTTACATAACTGAATTTCTTATACGTAATGGTTTAATCAAAATCTTTGTAGAGTACTTGTATAATTGTCATATGGCTTTTTCGTTTTATAATGCATGTGTCTTTGTTTGGCTTTTTGACAACCTGTGGTTATAATTTATAACTTATCTGGTGAAATGATTTGAGAGAATACAAACATATACTTCTTGAATATTATTTTGTGGTTTATCAAAAGGGGATAAGTCTTCAATATCCTAATTAATAATGTATTTTATTTTGGTCAATAAAGGATAAAGTTTCCATTAATAATACACAATTAACAATTTTATAGTTTGATATTGTTGCATAGCAAAGAGAGTCCAAGTCAGATATCTGGAGCTGACCCTTGATTGAAAAAATAACCTTGTTGGAAATAATACTAAGAAGGGGGGGTCCTGGATCCGGGTGTTTAAATGTGGTACAGGTACATGGGTAGCAGATTGGGTGGGCGCGTGGCTCATCTCCACCACCACACGACCTCTCACAGAACTGGTCTTTATTTCCCTTGAACTCAAATTTAATGCTGCTTTAATGCAGCCTATCCCTTCTCTCTGGCCTGTTCATCTTTTAATCATGGCACCCTCAACTCATCTCATTCACGCTCCTCCTTTGCGCTCAAGTCACCCCTTTGCCGCTGTAGAGATTTGCTCTCGAACCATCCCAGGGAAACATTGGGCTCTCATTCATTGGGTGAATTTATGACTGGGGCTTCAGGTTTCTCACTACCATATCTGTAATTTCGATAGCTACTTGTCCTCTGCCCTCCCCTTCGCCCATCTGTGTGCTGAAGCCAAGCTAGTTTTAATCCTTTTTTTCCTCCTTAGTTTTGCAGCGTGCTCTGATCATCCTATCCTTCCCACTATGCCCAAACTTCGCCAGAGGATGAGTTGCAGGAGAGGCAGATCCCAGGGGAAAACTATCCACCAGGCCTCCTCCTCCGTGACAGATTCCTTGGATTTTTGTTCAGACTTCCGCTCAAACCGCTATCCTGCTACTAGGAGTGGTCGGGGACGAGGTAGAGGGTAGCACAATATGGCAGCGGGCTCTTTCAATTCTACTACTAATACTGCTCGGCTCCCGTTCCCCTGCACTCATGGCAATTTCTCCTTCATGGCATCTGTTACCATAGAGCTTAGCGAGATCTCTGCTAGTTAGGAAGCTGTTACCCCTGGGGTGACTAGGGAAACGCTAGCGGAAGACAGATATGGTACCACTCAGATGGATCACAAGCAAAGCAAGGCCTCAAGTTCTAGTAAATGCATGGCATCCCAGGTCATGGTTGATCAGGTGGGCCCAAGTGTCCCCACCGGCGGTGGCTCTACAAGCAAAGAGGGCAACCCCTCTGAGGATGAAGACGACTATAAATATGGATGCTGCATCATTGAAGAGCAGGCCTCCACCTCTCATGATGTTTAAGTAGGTCTACGCTCAATGGTTTTTTGAAACATTGTATGCTCGAGGGTTCTCATTTATCACCTATTTTACCGTCATGATATGCACACCAGCTCTAATCATCGGTTTCCCCTGCGAGGGCAGCACTCTGCTAGTCTATGTTTTTTGGTCTCGATTTCAGTCTCATATGTTTCTAAAGTCTGTCCTCAGTTTTTGTTCTGGGTAGTGCTTCTCGATTTACTTGTTGTGGTCCAATCATCGTGTTATGGTGCTTAATTGCCTCTGTTCAATTTTTAGTTTTAAGAATGATAATGGAGGCTTCATGTTTTTTTGTATAAGTCATGGTTAGGTTCCCAGCAGTCCTTCAGGGCAACACTCGGCCAATTTTTTTGGGCAAGGTTCAGCTATGCTATGTAAACATGCCGCATCTTTGGGCTAGCTTTCTCGAGGCCATGACCTTGGTGTAAAAATATTTTGTATCAGTATAGGAGTAGACAAATTCAGAATATATTATATATATAAATAATAAATAATAAATAAAATAATAATAATAATAATAAAAATAATAAATAAATAAATACTTAGAGGGGGGGGGTGAATCAGTATTAGTCAAGTCAATAACCTTTTTCTTTTCATACTCAAATTTATATATGCTACTTCCATGTGGGAAACCCGCGTGTATAGGCAATTGTGTTTAAGGAGACAAGCGTATATCTAGCAAACTAATGATTCAATTAATGCAGCATATGTTGATCTTTAATCTGTGCATTGGTACTTTAATAAACATTAAACAGTAACCATATGCAGTTAATAACAGAGTGAACCATCACACATAAGCAACACACATGAACACCAAGATTTAAGTTGGAAACCCAATGTGGGTGAAAACCACCTGCTGCTACTGTCTCTATCTTCTTTCAATAATAATAAAATATGTTTACAACATTGTATTGGTGCAAACTCATACTAGTAAGCAGACTTCTACCTGCAGAAGATTACTACCTTCTCTCGTTCTCCAGCTTTTGCTAGAAGGGAGCTACTACCCCCTAGCTCTTGTACTAGCCGATATGTTTACTAGCATGTAGGCACCGACCTACAGAAGGCTACAACCTTCTCTCTTCCTCCAGGGACCATGTTTCATAAGTTTTCATACTAGATACTCCTGGAACATGACACCATAATCTGAAGGCTACGTGTCATCCAATTTTCATACTAGACCCATCAGTAACATTGAAGCTTAAAATAAATCACCATTGTAATACAACCATAAAATTTGAATCAACTAATCATTGAAACTCAATCCTCACTTTTTGAATCAACCATAGCTGTTTCTATCAATGCATGAATCTCTAACACAACTAAATCAAACATTCATTCATACTTTAATCAGCTTCAACAAATCAGCTGGAACAAAGAGATCATTGTAACCAGTACACAGATTTGTTCCCAAAACACTACATCATCATTCAGAACCTGTTGTAACCTCAAAACAATACATTAGAGTGTATACGCAACTTGGAAGAGAAGAACCATCGTGTATATGCAACTTCATCAAAACAAACCAGCGTATAGGATCTGCAAATACTTACTTATAACTTCGTTGCACTTTCCAACTTTAGACATACCCAGATCATCACATATAAAGGATAATACATGTGTTAGCAACCAGATCTAGCCCATCAGATCACATAATGATAATTCATTATGATCCTAATCCATTATTAGATCTCATTCATCATCACTGAAGCAAATCACAATCAATCAATTTGAACATTGTTACCAGAATGCAGTCACCAGAACATAAAGCAAAACTCAGAACTCTGCATCAACAACCAAAACCAACTGTAACTTCAAACATCATAGTTCATAAGGTATACGCTACTTCAATGTGTCGAGCCTGCATGTATACACGCTTTTATCAAAGTCAACCAGCGTATACATCTGTAAATATTCACTCATAACTTTGCAGTTATTCCAAACTTCAGTTATACTCAGATAATAATATTTATAGAACAACACATGCATCAATATACAGATCTAGAATAAACATGATCAAACCATATAAAGATAATTCATTCCAAGCCTTAAGATCCCGATCCATCATTAGATCTTGTACTCCATCAACCACTAAGGTTCCTCCTTGGCTCAAATCAAGCAGAGGATCATAAACTCATAACTTGCATACTAGATCTCACACTTTATCAAATATTTAATGCTTGTCTACCTTGGCCTAATGATCTTCTCCTCCTTATATAGTTTTAGGCCTTTCTCAATACCATGGACCAAAACCACTTAGGACCAATACCTTGGATCAAATACCTAGGGTCAATACCTCGGACCAAATACCATGGACCAATACCATGGATCAAAATACCATGGACCAAATACTTCGGACCAAAACTTAGTTTTTCAAGGTATATACGCTTTTCCTTCTGTGAAAGTGCATGTGTACGTATACGCGACTTGTATACAGTGAACCTACGTGTATATGCAGCTTAGTCAATGGTGAACCTGTGTATACCTCTCTTTCTTCATTTTATGAAAACTGATCTGTAATTCTTTGATGTTTACCTATTACACTGTGATCTTTCATCTGAGTGTGTT
Source organism: Pinus taeda (assembly GCA_000404065.3). Taxonomy (NCBI): domain Eukaryota; kingdom Viridiplantae; phylum Streptophyta; class Pinopsida; order Pinales; family Pinaceae; genus Pinus; species Pinus taeda. Next base: position 96,730 of record APFE030097520.1, read on the forward strand.
TCCTTTTGAAATGATTCCTTGAAGCTACGCTACATTCATCACATCTATAAACACTATTGTCATACATTTTGTCACATCTAATATCTCTTCTAAAGATTCATATAGTTACCATATACAAGTGAGTTGTTCTGCTACAAGTGGGTTGCCATCAAGTACAACACATACATCATAATGCCAACAATCTCCCCTTTTGGACTTGATGGAAACCATGTTGGTGTTGATTATTGCAAGTTGTATAAGCTGTTAGAGATAACAAGCAACACCAAAATACTCTCCCCCTTTGACATCAAAGGCAAAGGGCAAACCAGGATATTCTCCCCCTTTGATATCTAGGGCAAAGGACTTCCATATCTGAACAACTGAATATAAACATTGATCATGCTCCCCCTAAGCACATGTTGAATTTTATGATTAAACTCCCCCTTTGCACATGTTGAGATGTACTATATCATCCATGCTCCCCTTGAGCACATGCAGAATCTGCAAATATTTTCCAAATGAATAACATGACTCTATCACTCGACTATGTGAGTTTGACCTTCCTATCACCAATGACTCATACATACATCCATCTCCCAACCAAGTGGGGATATACCAAATTTGACTCATCCTCCCAACCAAGTGGGAATATACCAATTGTTTATACATGATATAAATTACATCATATGACCAAAAAGGACTCATCAAAAGACTACAACAGATAGAGACAAATTATTACATCATGGGTCTTTATATTCCCTTTACATCGAATGATATACATGACATTTATAACAGAGACCAAATGTCTAAACAAGACCATGTTAGTCATTGACAACTATCATACACCATGTATGATCTACACCATAAGCATTTGTCAGCATCCAAACCAGCAACTTGTATATGTTCATTAAGATATGACAGTGTAAATATCATCAACCTGTGACAAAGTATGTCTACATATAGATATCAACTCATCCTCTTGATCTCATCAAGGTCAACTTGCTTGGTTTCCTTAGTAAAAGAATCCTTCTAAGCATATTTCACATCTCCAAGTAGTAGCACAAATTCATTCACATCATATCATATGTATGTGAAAACACCATAGTCATCATCATCAAGTACTGCATAATCTTTCCACAAGAACCTTCGATATATCAACCATGTATAATCACTAGGGAACATCCCACATCTAATAAGAATTAACAATGATAATCAACCTATGTGAGTACCAACCTATCATCATAAGATAAGAACTCATCATCATTATGTGGTTAAGTAAGCCATGTCTTCGAATATCCATGTCTTCAAATAGTTATGTATTCATGCGTCCTGCAATAACACCATTCTCTTGGCCAACCAACAACATACAAATTAAGTAATCATCCATATATCCATCAATGAGATATCAATATGTATCTAGAAAACCATGAGCTCATGGTCATTTGTCAAGATTTCTTGATATCATCAACATCAACAATCCTCAACCATGTGAGAGCCAAGATCTATAGAAATATTGTATTATAGTTGCACCATATGAACTTTATGTATCTTTCAAGGCATGACGACTGCAACATAGAAGAAATGAGTGGCTCATCATCAATTAATGAAGTTGAGTACTCAAGATTTGTACTTCTCCTTCTCCTTATGAAGATCACCATGTAAGCAACATATATATACATCGTCAAAAAGTCATCCACAATCATCTGTAAATCTGATCTGAATAACAACTATGTAACCCCAATCAATATTAGTATCATTTGAGATTTCACCATGGGAAACTTATAATTGTCACATAGAAAGATGTATCAATTTAAACACTTTAGCCACATAAGCATCACCATCATTGAAAAGACTTCTAAACATAATGCCAACAATGCTTTGTTAGAAGCATAGTGTTTTCTCCCCTTGAACCTGTTCCACCTGTTCATTGTCAGATTTGATCATTGCATATATCAGTAAGAAGTATAAAGGCATCATCATCAATCATATATACATCAATTTATCAACAACTTGTTAGGATCAAAACACTTCTAAATAATATCCACAGACTGTAGTCATCTACGACAGAAAAGATAAATGATAATTATCTGAATCATATCACATCAGTTTTTCTGAGACTGTCCTACAACATTTTTCTCAAACTACATATACGCGATTGTGCAACTTCAAACTTGCATATATACATGACTTGTCTTCATGAAACTTGCGTATGAGATTTAGAACATTGAGGTTTCATACTTTCGGCTTCTCCTGAGTCTGTCATGTCTATACACTATGTCATGCCACATTTTTCTGATTGTACTTCCTTCTTCTTCCATATCTTCAAGTGTGATGATGTTTTCACCTTTTGGTATGGTGCCCAATATTTTCTCCTACATTCCTTCGCTATATGTCCAAGTTTGTTACATGCATAACATCTTACATGTTTCATATTTCTTCTATAGCAGTCAATAGCTTTGTGACCAAACATATTGCAAGAAAAACAATATCCCTTAAAGTACCTACAAGCTGATGATCTTTCTATGTGATGGTCTTGAACCATTCTACTTCTGCATCTTGCTGCAATATGTCCAAGATTATGACATATAAAACATTCATCATTATTCATTTGAGGAAATAACCGACTATAATTTCCATGGTTAGGAGTAAAAGATTTTCTTTGAAGAATTTCTTTCCTTGGTTGTTGATGGTATTGTCCTCTCATCTCCTTGTTGAGCATTTCAGATTTTGCATTAGAGTTCCTTGCCTCACTTTGTGAGCTAGATTCACCTTCAACAGATTCATGAAAACCAAGACCAGTTTTGATGGCAGGAGACGTTTGACTACTAAGAATATCATCCAAGATCTTAGTACTATCTTGAAATTGTAAGAGCTTGTCCTTTTCTTCTAATTTACCTTTTAGTATATTTACCTCAACATGATATTGCTCTTCCTTTTCAAGATACTACTTCTTCATGATTTCTTCATCTTTTCTTCCTTCTTCCATCTGTTGCCTTAATTCAAGAACCTCCTTTTCTTGTTTTTCAAGAGCTTTGAGTAGTTCTTCATTCTGCTTATTTGATTTTTCAAGATCTTCTTTTAGCAAGAGGATCTTAGCTTTAAGACTTTCATAGTAACAGGATCTATTTTTGAGTTTCTTGATTGTTCTACTCCTTTCATTTACTTCATTTCTTAATGATGTCACTTCATCCTGCAGCTTTTGACATTGATCTTCCTTTTCCTTGAATTTCTTCTTTACTTTGTTTCCTTCCTCTATTTGAGATTTTAGTTTGGTAGCTTCTTCTTTGAAGGCACATTCGCTTTTGTCCAATAGATCTTGTTGATCTCTAATTTTGTTTGTAAGCCTTTTAAATTCTGCCTCTATTTGATATCTTTCTTCCTCACCCATAAGAGAAAATTCAGTTGTTTCACTATCACTTTCATCATCTTCAAATGGATGGAAAAATGTATCACCAGAGGATAACAAATTCATACCTGATAGATCTTTTGCTTGTTCATCTTCATTCTGAGGTGATTCTGAATCTGAAGAGTTGCTTCCACATAATCCCCAATCGATTCTCCCACTATCATGGTTCCTTTGAGATGTCTTCTTCTTTTGTGCCGCTTTATTATTTAGCTTCTTTCCCATTGTTCTACGGATCTCCTTCAAGTGATCAAGCTTCTACTAAAGGACCTGCTTTGAAACCAATTGCTAGAAATAATACTGAGAGGGGGGGATGAATCAATATTAGTCATGTCAATAACCTTTTTCTTTTCATACTCAAATTTATATACGCTACTTCCATGTGGGCAACCTGTGTGTACATGCAACTGTGTTTAAGGAAACAAGGGTATATCTAGCAAACTAATGATTCAATTAATGCATCATATGTTGATCTTTAATCTGTGCATCAATACTTTAATAAACATTAAATAGTAACCAGATGCAGTTAATAAGAGAGTGAACCATCACACATAAGAAACACACATGAACACCAAGATTTAAGGTGGAAACCCAATGTGGGTGAAAACCACCTTTTGTTGTCATCTCTATCTTCTTTTAATAATAAGAAAATCTATTTACAACATTGTACTGGTGCAGACTCATACCAGTACATAGGCTTCTACCTGCAGAAGGTTACTATCTTCTCTCGTTCTCCAGCTTCTACTGGAAGGGAGTTACTACCCCTGGCTCTTATACTAGCTGATATGTTTACTAGCATGTAGGTGCCAACCTACAGAATGCTACAACCTTCTCTCTTCCTCTAGGGACCATGTTTCATAAATTTTCATACTGGATAATCCTGGAATGCAACACTGTAATTTGAAGGCCACATTTCATCCAATTTTCATATTGGACCCATCAACAACATTGAAGCTTAAAATCAATCACCATTGTAATAGAACCATCAAATACATCAGCATCAACTAATCACTAAAACTCAATCCTCACTTTCTAAATCAACCACAGCTGAATCAATCAATCCATGAATCTATGACACAACTGAATCAAACATTCACTCATAATTTAATCAACTTCAACAAATGAACTGGAATAGGGAGATCATTGTAACCAATACACAGATTTGTACCCAGAACACTGCATCATCATTTAGAACCTATTGTAACCTTAATACCATACATCAAAGTGTATGCACAACTTGGAAGAGTGGAACCAGCATGTATACGCAACTTCATCAAAACAAACCAGCGTATAGATCTGCAAATACTTACTTATAACTTCGCTACACTTCCTGACTTCAGACATACCCAGATCATCACATATAAAGGATAATACATGTGTTAGCAACCAAATCTAGCCCATAAGATCACATAATGATAAGTCATTATGATCCTGATAAGTCATTATGATCCTGATCCATTATTAGATCTCATTCATCATCACTGAGGCAAATCACAATCAATCAATCTGAACATTGTTACCAAAATGCAGTCACCAGAACATAAAGCAAAACCCAGAACTCTGCATCAACAACCAGAACCAACTGTAACTTCAAACATCATAGTTCATAAGGTATACGCTGCTTCAATGTGTCGAACCTACATGTAGACATGCTTTTATCAAAGTCAAACAGTGTATACATTTGTAAATATTCATTCATAGCTTTGTAGCTATTCTAGACTTTAGTTATACCCAGATCATAATATTTATAAAACAACACATGCATAAATATACAGATCTAGAAGAAACATGATCAAACCATATAAAGATAATTCATTCCAAGCCTTAAGATCCCACTTCATTATTAGATCTTGTACTCCATCAGCCACTAAGGTTCCTCCTTGGCTCAGATCAAGCAGAGCATCATAAACCCATAACCTGCATACTGGATCTCACACTTTATCAAATATTCAATGCTTATTTTCCTTGGCCTAATGTTCTTCTCGTCCTTATATAGTTTTAGGCCTTTCTCAATACCATGGACCAAAACCACTTAGGACCAATACCTTGGATCAAATACCTAGGGTCAATACCTCGTACCAAATACCATGGACCAATACCATGGATAAAAATACCATGGACCAAATACTTCGGACCAAAACTTTGTTTTCCAAGGTATACGCACTTTTCCTTCTGTGAAAGTGCATGTGTACGTATATGCGACTTGTATACAGTGAACCTGTATGTATACGTAGCTTAGTCAATGGTGAACTTGCGCATACCTCTCTTTCTTCATTCTGTGAAAAATGATCTATAATTCTTTGTTGTTTACCTGCTATACTGTGATATTTCATCTGAGTGATTTGCCTTCTGAACTAATTCCTTGAAGCTACCCTGCATTTCATCACAGCTGTAAAAACTATTATCATGCATTCTGTCACATCTGATATCTCTTTTGAAGATTCATATAGTTACCATATACAAGTGAGTTGTTCTGCTACAAGTGGCTTGCCATCAAGTACAACACATACATCATAATGCCAACAAACTTGACTTTCCTACCCAATATTGTTTATCTATTATTGATATTCACATAGCTTTCAGAAGATCTAACCATACTCCCAATAACACATTTCAATATTGCATGGATCAAACAATCTGACCTTGGATTCTACAACAAAGAAATTTTTAGAGATCTTCTATTGACAACTTGACTATAGCTCTCTAGAAGACTATTAGCATATAACTTAAGGAAAGATTGTTCTGGCCAGATAAAAGTAATTAAGACAACAACAAAAAAAAGAGCAAGGCATATGGCTAGTAGAATGCCCAAAAATAATATCTCTATAGTTTAGATTCATCTGATTAGTTGAGGAAGGGTCACTGGTCCACTTTATTTTGTACATGAATCACGTCACTCCATCCCTCCAACTTTCAAATGCTTTATCCCAATATTCTGCAACAAATATGCTAGTATCAAGGTTTGTTTAGCAGCATGCTCCTCCACTGAGGTCAGCCTCCATTTTATAAATTCCTTTTCAGCAATAGAAATATTGTGGATTGTTCCAAGCTTAGATTCTGTATTCTCGTTTAGGCTACCAACATCTTCTAGAAGATGTTTGACCATCGACTGGGAATCTGCAGATGTATTAAATAAATTCATGCATCCTCTATTATCCTAAGGATCCTCCGTAGAGAACAAAGATGGCCCCACTTTATCCAATTTGACATCCTTCTCTCTTAAATATTTACGTTTTGTATGCCAACAATTGATCCTTTAGAGGGGCAAAGTATCTTGAAAGATTTCTCATGGCTTCTTTTCAACTCCGAAGTCCTCATGTTTAATTATCTCTGAGCCTTCCTTTCTACCCTAAATGTATTTTGGATACTTTATATTCCTTTCTCTTGCTCCTTGTGGGATTCTCAACTGCTTGATAGTGGGCTCCATATAACTTCATAGTCAGATAACCCTTCCCACTTTCTCTCTCAAAGGTGAATTGTTATTTATGGAATAACATCCATGCTCTCATAGTGTAGATAAACACCTGCATTATTATTATAATAAATAGCAACATATTAAAATATATAATGAGTTAAGGGAAAGAAAACCCACTACAAAAATTAAAATTCTAAGGTCATTGAAAAAGTGCAAGGTACTAGGAAATTCACCTGTAAGTTCATTTTCCATTAAATCTAGCAACTTGATATGGTTAGCCCAAAATTCTAGCACTGTAGCCAAAAAGTGATTAAAATGGTGGATGAATACAACTATAGAAGTTGGAAAGGATATTCTAGATTTCCATGGAGCACAAGCTAGATATAGTTGGCCAAGGAACAAGGAGTAGAGAAAATATCCATAGATTTATGTCCATATTTCCATTGAGTATCAATTGAAGCTTCGATACAAATAGTCAAAGATCCTAATAGAAAAGATGTGATTAAAAATAGCTCAAAGAACTTCCATAAAGGTTTCTGCTGAGATTAGGGACACCTTAACTCTTTGTAGGTGCGTCTATTTAAAGTTTGTGCTGTTATCCACTGAATGAATCCATAAACACTATCCAAAAATTGCAATCTAGAGTTACAAATGAGTTCAAGCTAACTAGATCCAATGCAAAAATTTGACAAAGAATCCAGATGGCTTCAATAGCTCAAACAAGTTGGAAACTTCCACTAAGACCATTAGAAGTATAGACCTTCTCAAATTTTTATATATGAAAGTTTTATCCATTGAAGGTGAGAAATATTAGACAATGTTTTGAAATAAAATCCCATAGTGAATAAAACTGAGGTGATGTGTGATGTATTCCCGGGAGTGCTTTAATCTACACAAACTCTGATGGAATTCTTTCATTGTCAAATAGTTTTTATAAGAAAAAGTTGAAGTGCACAATACCTTCAGGTTATCAAGAGATGGCAACAAGGCACATTCTAATGCTAATTGGGAAAATATTATGTGAACCACTTCTCTAATGTGTTGTGTACACCAAATACCATTCTAGGGGCAATTGTTCTATGAGTTATCCATAATAAATTTTGATATCGATCCAGCTGAATCAGATTTAGCGGTCTTTCTGAAGGATAAAAGAGCCTCCACGTCTCTGATTTTCTCAACTCACCCATGTCCATGGATGATGTGAATTAATGAACTTCCTCCAACATGCATTAATTCAAACAAATTAAAGACAAGAAAACTTTGACCCATATGGTCATACAGATGATCATCTAAACGATCTTCTTAATGATCTAAATATGGCTTCTCAGAGAGATTGATAGTTGCAATAGTTACAGTGGTTTCAAACTCACATTAATTGGAGCATAACTAGGCTACATTAGAAAAATAATTGAGAAAAAACACAAAACACACTAGAAAAGATAGGAAAAATTGAGCTTCTGCAATCTGAATGAAATCCATTTATTTAATGGAGAATAACACCTTAAAGAATTCGTTTCCAAAGCTTGTAGTAATTTATTTGGAGGTACAATGATTGTGCTCTTCACCATCCTTACCAAAATGTCTCTCCCTGTCGTGGTTTTGATATCAAGTTTTCTTCAGTCCATTTGTATTCCTTTGATTGCAATGATGCATGATTCTTACCTTAACCCTTCATTTCATGGATTTGAAGTTGCCTGGCATAATATGCCATGATTGTTGCCTATCATTCTTTCACATCACTCTTTAGAAACTCGCAAAGGTTATTCTTGATGTATTTGTCTTACATATTGTGCCACATGATTCTCAGGGTGACCGGGCATCAATATCTAAGTTAAAAATGCATTCATTGATTCATGGTACTTTGGTACATTAGCAGGAAGTACAAAATGCATAGAAATAGACAATATTACTAAATTGAATTATCTGGTTGCTTGTTAATTCATTACTAAATAGTTTATATATTAGCTTGTGGGTGGTTGTGGACAAGCACTCACTTTCATGCAAATCCTTGATATTCATTTGCCTTTATAAATTTTAATTATTCATTTTTACTTAAATAGTGTCTTCTCAACCCAATCCTTCAAAGTTATTTTAATTATTAGTTTTAATTAAAAATACTTTTTTCTTATATTAGAAATAACAATTTTTATATTTTAGTGATTTTGTTTTTAAATATAGTCTTCCCAAAGTTTCTATTCCTTCTGTGTATCTTTTCACCTTTAGGGGGAATTGCTAGTCCTATTCTCTATGGATCTTTTTGTTATTCCCCTAGATATATTCTATAAAGGTAGAGGGGGGATGAAGTGTATTTTTGTATTTTGTAGTTATTTTTTCTTTGAGATTCTTTTCTTCACACCCCTTTTCTACTTGAAGTACTTGTGGGAGGACATAATTATCATTGAGAGGTAGAGAGTGCTTTCCTTGTATCCATGCAATTGCATCTTTGGATACTCGTGCTTGGTGTGGATTTGGAAATGCCCCTTGGATATTTTGTTGGTGTAACAGATATTAGCAAAAAATTGTGCTTATAATTTAACATTTGTTTAGTGGTTACATTTCAGGGTCGTTGTTGTTCGTTGTATTTTGACATCTTGAATTAATTAATAATGAAAAGCACTCCCAACTAGTTTTCTAGACCCCATAACCATTAGGATTCAAGCATGTAGCTCACTATTCATAATTGCATCATATATATTCACTATTTTTTAAATTTGGCATGAAAATCGGTTTTTTAAAGGAAACATTTTATGCAGTCACAACAGATTTACATGATTCATAAGGTGAGAAATCAATCTTTGGTGTAATTACATATTTTAGGTTTGATAACTATAGGCCATTTATACGTTATAAATTTATTCAAAGTTTCACTTCTAATTGAGTATTCAACTAAACATATTGATTATTTTATATTTAACTATTTTCCCCTCTACCCACTTTTCATAACTTCCATAACCATTAGGTAAGGACTTGTAACTTCTGTTATCAATCAAATTTTCCTAGAAGTTTTAAGAAGAGGAAAGGGGTCTGAGGTAACCACAAACCAACTTTTGGGTACAGAATCTAGCCAATCTGTATCCAGAGAGGGCTCTCTCTTTAAGGTTTAGCTTTTCTTTGGAAGATATTAGGCTAGTTATGAAAGTTTTGGAATTTTGGTTGAGTTTGGTGAAATTCAATAACAGAGGGGCAGAATTGAGTAGTTTAGGCCATTAGGCTAATGGAGTCAAAAGAAATGGCTCAACTAGATTTGGTTTCTCAACAAAGGATGGCTTCACAGTGCAAGACAGCTAAAATAGGGATCAAATGACAACTTGATAGGATGGGATGGACTTAAAAGAGATGAAGGGCAATTAAGAATCCTTCAACATGATTTAAGAGAAAAGAAACTGAATGATCACCAGAAAATAGCAACTAAGAATTCTTTAATAAATGATCAAAATGATTAAACCAGGAAATGGGAGCAATTAAGAATTCACTGTTTATGTTAGTTTAGAGGAAAACATCAAGAATATAAACGATTGAAAACAGATTGCACTGAAGCACTTTCTGAGTTAAGAATTTTCGTTCAAGTATTCAGATATGAAACATAATTGATATAATAAACAAGAACATAATAGCACATGATTTATAAATACTTATTTGTTCGATGTATTACACGTGAATCATGTGAAAAGTCCTTCGTATTAATTCTTCATCTAGCCAACCATGAAAGTTTCGTCCAACAGTACTTTATTCCAAAATAATCAGTTTTATAGCAATGTCTAAGAATCCACCCTCAATACTCCGAATGAGAGTGTATTTATACAAAAAATTTACAATGAAATATCTCATAATAAAGTGAGATATAATCTGAGATGACTAAATAGAAGTTACATGAAGATAGGGCCAGATGGTCTCATTGATAACAGAAGAGGCAAACGAATGGTTTGTTGTCCCTATTCTTGAGAGTGTGCTGGAGTTAGGCGCTAATATTTGGCATCTTGCTATCTTTGATGTAAATCTGTGTTGGCTGCTCTGTTTTTATCTTCCTACCGATACACTTTACCTGCATCTAATACTCTTTACCTGTTTGATCCCTGTTTACTGTCTTCACCATATTTAACTATAGTAAAACTCAAAATTCACATTTTACTAGAGATAAATTACAAAATTTCTAACATTTCTTCCCACGATTTTGGCTATGGTATTCTGGTTTTTTGAAGCTTTCAAAGGGTTTCATATGTTTCTGTGTACCTGAAGAAGATAGGTTGAATTGGGAATAAGTGCTTTAGTTCATGCTCCACATAGAACAGGTTCTCTAGACTGTTATAGAGAACTCTACTTGTAGGGAGTGCCTTTATTCCTGATGCACTTGTTTATGAACTTGCTTGATTGCCTGCATATTGATTCAACTTATCCATATAGTCTATGTGCCTCATTAATTTGTTATTAATCACTAAAGGACTAGGCAGCCCTTTTCTTTGCAAAATGGCAAATTTCTCCATAAAAGCATTAGTCTTTGCCTGCATGTCATGGCATCTTATTTCTAAATTTTGCATCAAAGTTCTTTTGGTTAATACCCTTTTGATTTCTAAAATGGTCCCTATTCTGTCTTCAATGCCAAGTTCTACAAGCTGGTACTTATTCTTAATATTCAAAAAATTTATGAGCTTGTTGGCTTCCTCAAGCATTCTTCCTAATTATGCTTTTGTCCTTTGGATTTCTTCTTGGGCTTTCTTTATTAAGTCAATCTACACAAAAATTATTTGAATTGATGGCCAAACATCATTTATTGACTGAGTGATGTTGGTCCAAAGAATTTTCTTGATTTCTGCCAGAGGCTTGTCAAATGCAAGGTTTTTTTCTAATGATTTCACTTTGTTTTCTAATCCCTTAATCTCCCTTGTCTTCTCTACAAAATTTATTTTTGAGAGATCATACCTCTAGTCTAAGTTGTCATATTGTTCTTTTACCTTTTTTAGCTCTGAAACTTGCAATTTCATGTCCTCCATTGATTTTATCAGTTCCTCTGTGCTCAAATTGGTAGTACTATCCTGTGTTGTTCCTGTTGTTATTGTAGTTCTTGTACTTGTGACCACCTCTGATATGGTTGCTGGAATGTTTGGTGCGAGAGTTGTTCCAAGGGTTGATGGGACTACAGTTGAGATTACTGATATCACATTGGGAGGCTGAGAGGTTGACTCTCCCTGCTTGTCCTTCAATGCTTTTTCTAATTCTTGCTCAGTCTCATTCAGCCGTTCATTAAGTTTTAAGAGTAAATCCATGAGCTCTTCTTCAGATTTTTGCTTTATGATCTCAGCAATCTATGGATGTCTTGAAGGAGGTAGCTTCAGCTACTTTCTTAAGGCAGCTATGTCTTCATCTTTCTTTTTGATTAAGGCTTCTGTAGCCTTCACATCCTTGGCATCATGACCCAATCCAATAATTATTTCTTCTAAAGACTTGTTATCTTTTGCCTGGGAGGAGGCTTTCTCCAAGTGTAGCTGGGAAATTGTGTTATCCAAAGAATTTTGCAACCTCTGGGCCATCATAGCCTTACCAATCAAGGTGGAATAAATCATTTCTCCAGTTTGTTTGTGCAATTCAATTTGATCCAAATGATGAATATCCTTTTCCATGACCTCAAAATTTGTTCTAAGATAATCTGTTGTTGATTGAGGTTGTTGCACCTTTGGTTTGAAAAAACTCATTATCATTTTGACTTCTTTGATGTCATAGGCTAACATCAATCTCTGTTGATTGGTGGGAGCCATTTTCAAATATTGATTGTAAACTTGAAGCCTCAATGGATCATTCTGTTAGTGTCGGTCTTGAGCCCTCCATCGGTGATCAAAAGCTCTTTGCATATGCATATGTAGGTGTCTCATCAGCATCAGTTTTGCATC
>APFE030097520.1:117183-134935 GCA_000404065.3 Pinus taeda
TGGATAGGCTTCCTAAGTTTTAGAGGCAAGTTGTTGAGCTGGCCTATTATTTAGTGATTGATTTAGAATTAGTTGCAACAGCTCCTAGGAAGCTGAGCTCGACCCCTAGAGGTGGGGAAATGAGTTAGACCTTCTATATTATGCCTTCTCTTTCTCATTTTCATGGTTGGACTCTAGAGGGAGAAGCTCTATTGTATTTTTGACTTGTATTTCTGCAATTTGAGGAAAAGGAAGGCCAGGGTTTTGCAGACTTCATTGTGGATTGTTGTGGATTATTATGTTGATGGTGTGTTTCCTACTTGTCATTGTAAGTGTGTTTATGTGTTCCATTTCTTAATCTCTTGCTGCTATTTAAACAAAAGAAGTGATAAAGTTTGAATTCATGCATGCCATGCTCAGCTTTCAATTTTGTTTAAAATTTATGTTTTCGACTGTCTAGAGAGGATTCGAATTCATTGTTTGCCCTCTTTAGCTTCTCTTCTTTCCTCCTTGATCATCTCTTTCAGCTAAAAGCATCAACATAAACTCCTACCTTGCCCCAAAGACCCACCTGCAAAAACTGAGCTCAATCCCCGGACCCTGAATTGCACTCCCTCCAATTGCCACCAAAAAACCCAAAAACTTCAAATCAAACCCCCTTATTAGTTTACTAGCCTAAAATCCTTGTTTCTAATTGGTCAACTCATCCTATTGAAAAATCCACCGAGTTCGACCCGAGAGAGCCTTCTCATACCTCGTAGGGCTAGCTACGAGGTGAAATGGTTTGATGTAGCTTTGAGGTTTGTCTATCTCAGCCTAGGTGAAATCTCAAACGCTAACACATTCCTCGCTTTTATTTCTGTAAATTTTTTCTTGATATCTGAGGCATCTTTCCCTAGTAGCCTGAAAGATGACACCTCTGCACTTTACTATGTTTCTAGCTCCTGTCTCTGTGAGCTAGTGGATGTTCCTCCTACTGGAAAAGTATTTTGGCTATCTACCCCTTCTCTCCTCTAACTATCTGTAGTCTCTTCAAAAATTTCCTCCTCTAAAAGAGGATTTAACCTTTGCCTTTTAGTACTAGGCTACTCTGAGGGTCCACTGGCAGGGGTAGCTACTTCCCTGTTTCTCTTTTTATTCCTTTCCTCATTCAAAGGAGTCTGCAATATTGGAGGTTCTCCCACATTGCTTTGAGTTGGAGGTGTTGGCATTTGGGCTTGTTCCTTGGAAGTTTCAGGTTGTTTTGACATTGTATATTGCCCTGTAGCTTGAATGTTGGTCTCTAGTTCGTTGCCTTTGGATGTTCTTGTGGCTGGTGTGCTCGTTTCTTGTGAAGGTTGTTGAGATGTTCCAGCAATAGATGCACCAATTCCTGATCTTTTTACCTGCCCAAAAGAATCTAGGTCAAGTGTTTTCTCAAGATCTCTCATAACATTCTCAATATTGACCTGTTCACTATCATTTTCTACTAGGGTCCCTTCCCTCCATTCATCCATATTTGCAAATTGTTCAATCTCTGGAATCCTATGGTGAATGTATGGTGACAATCTATTCTTCATTCTTCTACCACATATAAAGTTGTTGGGATCATATGGTATCCACCCAAAACTCTTTTGTAACTTAAGATGATCTTCTAAAATTCTTTCTACTTCTCTCCATGCTTCCCCAGTGTTGCAGAAAAAAGGGCCTAACTGATTCTTGATTCTAAGTTGAGCTTTCTTCTCGGCATTATAAAAATGGACCAAATCTGAATTTATTATTTGCCTGAAATATTCCAATGCAAACAGTCTCATTGGAACATATTTTGGTAAATTTAAAGGACAGAGCTCACACCCATATATCCTGATTTATTTATGGTTTTTGTATAGGTACCAATCACGTATTTTGTACTACTTTGAGAGCTGTGGGACCCCTTTAATGTCACCACTGATCCTAGGAGAAGAAACCCCTATCGATAAGGTGGTTGTTGGATGAACAAATTGATCAATGAACTCAATGTATGAGTAAGGGGACCCAGGGGAATAATGGAAGATGGGACTCCAAAAAAATGACAGACCTTGGATTGCCTCTGGTGTCAAGTTTCATGACAGGGAAACGAAAGTTTTCTGACTGATAATATAACATGAGATGATATATAAAGGTGGTATACTTGAAAATTCCTTCATTATCTAATCTCAAGAACTAGTCATGAATCTTGTTAGCAATATAGGAGGCATAATCATACTTAACAACAGGGGGCTGTCCAGGAGTAAAAATTGACAAAAACACTAGGGTTACCTCATCAACAAACTCACTAGTGTTAAATCCCATAATTAAAGATATCATATCAACAATGAGTCTTCCAATATCTGTGAAGAAATATTGTAGATAAGGAGGTGGGCCCTTGGGTTGATGTTTCTGTAACATAAAGGTCTGACAGATGTGATTCAGTTCTGATTGGGACAATTGAGTCGATTTCTCAAGTAAATACCCCATGGAAATGGGAGTGAGAGCTTGACTGGAGTGGAATTGCAACATTTCGTTGATGGATTGAGCAGTTATTGGGAAGAGGGTTGTTTGGCTTGGAGACATAATTGCTCTGCGGTTAGAGTCATAATTGGCACAACATTGATGAATTATATCAGGGAAAACATGGACTGTAGGGAGAAAATACATGGGAAGGTTAGATTCCCACAGTCTTAGGATGTCAGAGCCATTTAGGTAGTTGTCTCTACTTTGGCAAAAGACTTCAAGGTGGTTTTTATTAGTGGATAAGTCTTTTATCTGGAAGTCTTTATCTGCGAGAGGTAGATAGTCTAAATATTTATGAGGAGCATTCATGGGTGCAACATTCAAAGCCACAGGGGTTTCCATTTCTGGTTCTAGTGGATTCAGAAAGGAATTTGGGTTTTCTGGAAAAATGGGAAAAACAGCAGGTGTGGGAACTTATATAGTGAAACAAAGACTGAATTTGCAATGAATTTTGGCATTTTATGTGGAATTGCAGTGTAAAACGTGAACTTGCAGGGTTTCGGTGGAAATTAGATAAATACCTATGTTCGAGGAGTGAACAATGCAATAACAGGTGCAGGTAGTAGCTAACAGGTTCTGGGCTGCATCAGCTGCAAGTTTCTTAGCAAGGTGGCAGTTGGAAATCTTGGATAGTTGACCTCGACGTTCTTTGCATGGGAACACAGGTTTGCAGTACAGAGTAATGAAAATGACGTTCGTTTGTTTTATTAACAAAGTCAAGAGTTGGCAGGGGTTTTGGTTTTCGTGCGGATGACGTGCATGGGAAATGATGTTTTGTTGTATGCGGGACAGTGTTAAGCGGTTTCATATTGCACTGCTTTCAAGGATGGGCGGTAATGGGACTTGGATCAGCGATTTCACAAGTTTTACAACGCGTGGCGGGGGCGCTCTGTGAAAACCCCTTTGTGATCACGCGCTAACACGTGGTCACAAAGTGGTACGCGATATCGTTAATGGCTGTTGGATTTGGAGGTGTGATCAGACGGATAATGGGAGGTGCGATGCAGTAGGGTTTAATGTGAGTGGGCCCAACACAATTAAGAATTAATTAATCGTATCGAAGGTTATGTGATTGGTTGGGGGGTTCTTAATTAACTGTGAGGGTTAATTAATTCTGATTAATGCAGCGGAGGATTGCGTTGTTAACAAGTTACGGGTTAACTAGTTAATCCCAATTAAAATGTACTTATGGTTATAGCTTAACCAAAGGAGCAGGATATACAATAATTTCAGGGGTTTTTTATAATTTAAATAATACAAGAAAGGGTAATATTGTGCGGGAGTTATATATTAAATAGGTTAATAGTTAATATGACTATGAAGTGTAAAATCGCCAAGCAAAAAACATTAAAATTATGCATTTAACTTAGGCTTAGGTGAAAAAGGGGTTTTTATGTGATATTATGTATTTTTCCTAAGTAAAATAGGATTTTACTTAGGAAAAGACTTATGAAGTTGAATGAATGATGTATGGATGGTTTTAAGTACTTAGGCTTTTTAAATTATTGGGCTGAGAGTCCAATACCTCCAGAAGTCAGAGAATTGCTCTAAGCCCCTCCAATTTAGCAAATGCCTTAGTCCTTAGGTGAAATTAGTGAATAATTAGGGAAAATGAGAAGGGGAGTTAATTATGTTGACTTTGCTTTGCTTTAGATGTTTGTGTTGTGCTGTATGCCTTGGCCTTATGGTGAAAATGAAAGATTAGCACATTTAGGGACATTATTCATCACACATAATTCTACAACATCAACTACCTACCCTACCTACTTTAACCTAGCATTTTTTCTCCTTTATTAGGGTGCACTTAAACTGGCAAACCCTCTTCAACTTTCTCTTTTCTTTTACATAATGATATCTATCTAAATTTGCACTTATTACATCCAAGGGCTCAGATTAAACTGTTGAGATCCTTTTATTTACTCTACCTATCTACTTATCTGCCAAGATTAAACTGTTTGGTCAGATATTTATTCTCTATTTCTACAACATGAAATTGAAAAATGAATGAGCTAAGTTTTAAAAATTTGACTATTCATGAATTGTGTCATAAGTGACAAGCTGCACACAATCTGTTTATTACACAAAATGAAAGAGCAGTGGCATGTAGACTTGCACACTTTCTTGGTCCATTTTTGTTTGGGGTTCATTTTCTTTCATTTTTTGACCATTTTTATTCTTTTTACCCTTTGATTTTTCTTTTAGGGTATACCCTCTTTACATTTTTTAAATTTTTTTATTTTTTGAAAATATGGAAAACCTTTGCAACAAGAAAAGGTATGAACATATTACATAGCTCATCAAGTCAATCATGACATATGACGCCTATTGGTGTAGGGGCCTAACAGTGGCTCCACTTAGGGATGGCTTTCCTCGGTGGAAAGTCAAGAACAGTAGATCAGATGGCCTCTTAATTACTTTGACTGTATTCAGCAATCTTTTTTTTCTTGCTGCTTTATTATAAGTATGACAATGGTACTTCTGAAGCTTAGGGCCTTCTCTTCGGGCTTCAACTCCAAAAGTCACTATCCAATCAAAACTGTGACATTACAAAGGATGTAGTATGTAGATGTTAATAATCATGAAAAATCCTAATAAATAGGATCAAAATAATGTTTTAACATTTGACCATTGACTGGTCCTTCTGCTTTTGTGCCATCCAAGTTTTTTAGAAAATATGTGTTGTTTCCTTGTAGGGCATGGGTAGTGTAAGGTACTTTCCACAGGAAGTCAAAATTCCCATGTTTCCCCTTGTCTTCTCTTCTGAAATCCCATCTTAGCACTTTGTCTCCAAAGTGAAAGTCTTCTGCCTTGGTTCTTCTGTCAAATATCTTCTTGAGCTTTTTCTGCCATATTTGGGATCTTTGGTACACTTCCTCTCTAGTCTGTTGTAAATTGATGGTATGATTTATCCTCCTCTGGATATCATTAGGTTCCACTTGAGCTTCTTGAAGTAATTTCATAATAGGAACCCCTAATTATGAAGGAAATACAACCTCCATACCATACACTAACTCATAGGGACTAGTGCCAATGGATTTTTTGGTTGTCAATCTGTCTACCCAAAGTGCATTTATTAGTTTCTTATGCCAAGTCTTTTTATTTTCTTCTAGCAGTTTCTTAATGATATTAATAAGGCTTTTGTTGGAAGATTCAACTAAACCATTCCCTTGTGGGTAATAGGTGGCGGAATGGCCTAGGGTAATGTGGTACTTGTTGCAAAAATTGATCATCTTTCTTGATTTCAAAGCTGCAGCATTATCGGTTATAATTTTGGTAGGGCAGTCAAATCTGGACAATATGTTGGTTTCTAGGAAACTTATGATTACAGTGCCGTAGGCCTATCTGGAGGGGATAGCTTCTATCCATTTGATAAAATAATCAGTGGCAATGAGAATCCATTTATGCTAACCAGAGGAGGGAGGATGGATTTCTCCAATGAAGTTAAGACCCCATTGTTGAAATGGCTTTTCAGTAGAGATTGGGTTCAGGGGAAAAGGTAATAATTTTTTCTTGCCCTCAAAAATTTGACATTTATGGCATGAAGTAACAAATTTCTTTACATTAGCAAACAAGGTTGGCCAGTAGAAACTAGCCCTTAAGATCTTATCTGCAGTTGAGTTCAAGTAGAGTTGTCCACCACAATCTCCTGCATGAAACTCTTGAAGGGCCTTGTCAGCTTCATTTTTTAACAAACAATTTAATAAGATACCTTCATGATTCTTACAAAAAAGAGCATTATCTAAAATACAAAACTTTAAAGCTTTCATCTTCAAAAACCTATTTTTTGTTCTGGATAACCCTAGAGGAGCTTACAAGGTTTGTAACACATAGATTATGTCTGCATACCAAGGTGAATCTAAAAAGGCATGGCTGATTTGTGGAGTCACCATCTCTTGTTCATCATCCAGTTCATTTATATCCAGGGCTTGACAATTTGCTTTTTCCATGAGTTTGGCCAATCCCTGTCCTTTTATTAGTTTTGTAGGTTTTATTTCAATATCATATTCTAATATGGTAGAAATCCATTTGCCCCTTTTGCCTTCAATTCCATCCTGAGTCAGGATGTCCTTGACAACAACATTTGGTACATAATTTATCACATGAGAATATAATATATAAACTATAAAGTCCTTAATTGCTTTAACAAGTGCAAATGCTTGTTTTTCCATGATCTTGTATTTCAGTGATGCATCTCTTAGTGCTTTACTAAAAAAGGCTATAGGTTTTTTACATCCTTGGTCATCCTTTTGTAGTAAAACAACTGCTATAGTGTGCTCTGAGGCAAAAGAAAAAATTATGAAATCTCTATCAAATTGGGGACTTGTAAGGACCGGTGTTCTAGTTAAAGCCATTTTAATTTCTTCAAATGCTTGTTTGGCTTCAACTGTCCATTTTATACTTGAATCCTTTCTTAACATGTTATTAAGTAACCTAATTAGTTCTGCTAAATTAAATATGAATCTTCTCAAAAAATTTATCTTTCCTAAGGAAGCTTGAAGTTCTTTGATGCTTTTGGAATGAGGTATCTATAAAATTGCTTTAATTCTAGCAGGGTCAATTCGAATGCCATCTTTTGAAATGATGTGATAATAGCTTACCTTTTTCAAGTCCAAACAAGAATTTCTTAGGATTTAAAGAGATACCATATTTTCTACATTTGAGAAACACTTGTCTGAGATGATCCAAATGCTACTGATTTTATTTAGAAAAAACAGTTAGGTCATCCAGATATATGACAAGAAAATTATGAATTTCTTTAGCAAATGCAATATTCATTTCTCTCTGGAAAGTAGCTCCTACATTTTTAAATCCAAATGGAATTTTGATATACATAAATGTACCCCATGTTGTGGTAAAGGAAGTTTTTTCTTTATCATTAGGGTGAACTACAATCTGGTTATACCCTGAAAATCCATCTAACTAAGAAATTCTTGAAGAACCTACTACTCTTTGCAAAATATGGTCCATCTTGGGTAAAGGATAATTATCCTTTAGAGAAACCTTGTTCACATTTCTCAAATCTACACATAATCTGATTTCACCAGTTTTCTTCCTAGTAGGTACTAAATTCGATACCCACTCTGAAAATCTTATAGGTGCAATTATCCCTGCCTCATACATGCGTTTAATTTCTTTTTCAATCAATGGTAGCAACACAGGGTTGATTCTTTTGAGTTTTTGTCTGAATGGTTTCTGGTCTTCCTTTAAAGGTATTGTACGTTGAATTATAGAGGTATCATATGATTTCAAATCCTCATAACTCCAGGCAAAAACATCCTGGAATTCTCTCGTGAGTTCAACATATTTTAGCTTTTCGTCAGGAGGAAAAGATTTTGATAGTTTTATTACTTTTGGATTTTCTTCTATCCCTAATTTATATTCTTCAATATCTACCTTCAATGGTTCCATCTTTGATTTCTTAGGAATATCATTAGAATCAAAGAGGTCTTCTAGAGGGGTTAATCCCTTAGGCAGATGATTATCTTTCAGATCAATTACCTCTACTTCTTCTTCATTTATCTCATCAAGGTCTATTTGTTTGAGATCTTGCACTTCTTCTTCAGTAAATTTTGTGGGATGTAGCATTTGAATTGCATTTTCTTTTGAAATATCTGTTTCTACCTCATCTATTTGGTTAAAGTTTGTCATTGTGAGAAAATTCTTTGTCTAAAGTTAGAAAGTTATTTATCTGTTCATCACTTTCGAAAACTTGCTAGTTTTTCAGATTGTCAAGGATGGCTGGCCTATGCCTAATTTCAATATTAAATTGATGATTAGGTTTGAAAGGCAATTTATAGGTGTTGGCAAACATGAACAGACTGTGAGCATGTAAGTTGTGTTTCCTAGGTACTACAGCAAGCTTAGTTTCCAAAAAAGTATTAAGAATCTCTATCACTATTCCTCTATAGTATCATATTCTAGGATCCCTAGTTAGGTACTTCCCATTGATCAGTTTTATAATTAACTTTGAATTCCCTATGATAGATACTCTTATTGCTCCTAATCTTTTTACAAGTTTAAGTCCTAGAAAAAGAGCTTCATACTCTACCATATTATTGGTGCATTTAAAGTTTAACCTGTAGTCATGGCCTTTAGCATGGTCATTTTCTAAGTTATGCACCCAATTTCCTACTCTAGCTCCTAATTTGTTGACTGAGCCATCAAATTCTAGGTGCCAAAGTATTTCATGTACATAATCCGTGTCAGGGGTGGTTGGAATTTGTTTAGCAGGGGGATTGAGTGTTTTGTTTTCATTTGATTTTTCTTTGTTGTCTGAATCATCATTGGTATCTGAAATCTCCTGAATTTGAAGAGTTGATTTTCCATTTTCAATTTCTTTTGGTTCTGCTGCTAAAACTTGTTCATTGTTGGTAGGATTTGTTTCGGCATTGTACAAAATAAATGAATCCATATCAGAGTGTACTGAGTAGATAAGGAAGTTTTGCGGTCTTTCCTGACTAGTTACCACATATTTCATTAACGTCTCTCTGTATAGCTTCTTAGGTTGACCAAAAAAAGAGATAGCAGCATAAGACATGTCCAATTGAAGCGATCCTTGGAGCTTAGCACCCCAGGACCTAGATAATAACATTCCATATTTTGGAGGTATATCTCCTACTACTATATTGATTAGGATTGTTTTGGCAGGGTATTGGACTAAAGAAACACACAAGTATTTTATTAACCCTAAGCATCTCACTTGACTTGAATCAAAAGAAAAGAGATCTTTATGAGGCCTAGTAATATCAAGATCCATTTTCTCCATTACTGACATGAGCATTATGTTGTGAGATGCCCCAGAATCAAACATAGCATTGTGAAGGATTTTATCATGAGTATTCAAGCTCACATAAAAGGGAGGGACACTTCCTTATAAATGTTTATCATTTACTTCAGGTCCAAAGATTAGTTCTGGTTGATCATCAAAAACATTAACAAAATCTTCAGTTCCAGTGATATTCAGTGATCTATTGATTTGACTTCGGTAGGCATCATGTTTAGCTAATTCTGACAATGGAACAACAATCTTTAACTTTCCTACTTCAGTTTCTAGATTAAAAGGGTTTTCTATTTGGGCTTTGGTGTTTCAAACAGTGGGATTCTCTTTTTTTTCTATATTTTCTATGTTTTTCTCCTTTTCAGGAGTAGGGTTATGATTAGCTGTTTCTTCTAAATCAACTTCTAGGGGTTCTTCTATAGTTCCTTTGGAAGGAGGAGTGGAAGAATGTCTATTATTTTGTTGATTGTCAAAAACATCTTCAATTATAGGATTAGATGGGTTATTATTTGATCTAGACAAAATTTGTACATGTGGAGGGATTGTTTTACCTTTGATAGGCTATTTTGGAGCTTTATGTTTTTTTCTTTTAGGAATATCAATTCTTCTAATTCTTAAGTTATATTGCTTGTGTAATTCATCGATAGTTGTGTCATATCCCTCTTTGAAATAAAATGATTCTCCTGACTGAGTTTGAAATTGTTTGAGAGTATGAGCCTCTTAATCATCTTGAGTTAGAAAGACTTCTCCTTCATTGTTAAGTCCCATTAGATTTATCTGAGTGTCTTCTGGTGGATCTTCAGAACTAGAAGTTTCTACATAATTTTCCTAGAAAGGAGGTCTAATGTTTTGATCTAGACCAGTCTTTTCGGGGTTCTGGTTTCGGCTTTTTCGGAAATTTGGATTTCTCCCAGTGTTGGATGGTTGTCCATCCCAGGGAGATTTTCTTTCTATGGTTTCCACTCTATCTCCTAGTCTTTCCATCCCTTTTATTATAGTATCCAGGTTCTATTCAATAGGTGAGGCTTCTTCTTTCAATGGTATCCTTCTTTCACTTCTAACCTTGGTACGTTTAGACATCAAATTAGCTTCCACACTGATAGCTATACTTTGCATTTCTTCTAAAGTTCTAGGAGCTCTTTCCCTTAGCTGAAAAGCCATATCCGAATCAAATCCATCAGGGAACTTGATTATGACCAAATCAGGTGGGGGTCTGAGGTTTTGAGGAATGGCGTTGTAAATAGCATTAAACCTAGTGCAGTAATCTTGCACAGTTTCCTGAGTCCCTCTTTTGAGGTTTTCATACTCGGATAAGATATGTAAAGGATCTTTCTTCTTCTCCCAATGATTCAAGAATTGTGTATAAAGGGTTTCTAGGTTATTTATGCTATTTTCTCTTAGAGCCCTAAACCAAGTTTTGACTTCCCCAGTTAGGCTTTGAACAAATATCCTCATTCTAACATCATCAACATCAATCTCATATATTTCAAAGTAGTCAGTGATTTTTTTGGTATGTTGCTGAGTTGTGTAAGTACTAGAACCATCAAAAGGAGTGATTTTACTTTGGTAGTCTTGAGGCATGGCACCTAAATTGGCCTGTAAACTAGGGGGTATACATGTTTGCCATTGCTGCAGGTATTGATGTAACAACAGATGGGGTAGGGGTAACAATGGGAATGTGAGTTGTGGATGGAGGGGTAGAAGGAAGTGTTTGTGATGGAGTGGTTTGGGGTGGAGATATGTGAGGGAAAGGTGAGGAACTTGCAGAAGCAGCAGTGATTGTAGAGGGATCAAGTGTTCTTTCAAAAGTAAACTTAGATTGTATTGAATTTTATAAATGTCTGTCAATTGAAACACTAACATCTTCAAATTGTAATTCTTCAATAAATACTGGGTCTGGAACCAAGCGGGACAATTCAGTGTCAGAGAATGTTACAAACAAATAGGTCTCAAATTGCTCATCAAAGGGTTTGTCCTCAAGATAAATCCAAATCATAGGGAAGGATCTTGATCTGTAGATGGGGCGAGAACTAGTAGTACTTTCTTGGCTTTCATGTCTCCTAAGAATTCTTGGAATTAGATTGGGGTTCTCAAACACAGGTGGTGGATTTGGATCAGGCTTTGACCTAGTGTAATGAGTTCTTTTTGAAGCAAGATTTCTTGGCTTTGATTTTCTAAATTAATATCAACAACAACTTATGTGATTTCTCTAAGATGTTTCAGATTTGAATTTAAAACATTCCTAAAGATTTGTTTGACTGAGGAACTAGTTTATGTTCAGTTCATAAACTAGACCGGAGATAGACTGAAGCAACATTCATCTACTTATGATCTTGCAAAGTAAGAGCAGTTCGAAGGCTACCTGGCTAACTTCAGGCTCCATCTATAGTTTATAAAGTAAACAACAATAACAACAAATTTTTGTTCCCCGGTGAAGTCGCCACTATGTTATCACTCAGATTTTCCTAGAAGTTGTAAGAAGAGGAAAGGGGTGCGAGGTAACCACAAACAAACTTTTGGGTACAGAATCTAGCCAATCTGTATCTAGAGAAGACTCTCTCTTTAAGGTTTAGCTTTGTTTTGGAAGATATTAGGTTAGTTATGAAATCTTTGGAAGTTTGGTTGAGTTTGGTGAAATTCAATAGCAGAGGGGCATAACTGAGTACTTTAGGCCATTGGGCTAATGGATTCAAAAGAAATGGCTCAACTGGATTTGGTTTCTCAACAAATGATGGCTTCACAGCGCAAGATAGCTAAAACAGGGATCAAATGATAACTTGATAGGATGGGATGGACTTAAAAGAGATGAAGGAAAATTAAGAATCCTTCAACATGATTTAAGAGAAAAGAAACTGAATGATCACCAGTAAAGAGAAACTAAGAATTCTTTAATAAATGATCAAAATGATTAAACCAAGAAATAAGAGCAATTAAGAATTCATTGTTTATGTTAGTTTAGAGGAAAACATCAAGAATATAAACAATTGAAAACAGATTGCACTAAAGCACTTTTTGAGTTAAGATTTTTCGTTTATGTATTTAGATATGAAACATAATTGATATAATAAACAAGAACACAATACCACATGCGTTATAAATACTTATTTTTCTGATGTATTGCACATGAATCCTGTGAAAAATCCTTTGTATTAATTCTTTATCCAGCCAGCGATGAAAGATTTGTCCAACAGTACTTTATTCCAAAATAATCAGTTGTACAACAATGTCTAAGAATCCACCCTCAATACTCCGAATGGGGGTGTATTTATACAAAAAAATTTACAATGAAATATCTGAAAACAAAGTGAGATATAATCTAAGATGACTAACTAGAAGTTACATGAAGATAGGGCCAGATGGTCTCATTGATAACAGAAGAGGCAAATGAATGGTTTGATGTACCTATTCTTGAGAGTGTGCTGGAGTTAGGCCCTAATATCTGGTATCTTGTTGTCTTTGATGTAAATATGTGCTGGCTGCTCTATTTTTATCTTCCCACCAATACACTTTACCTGCATATGATACTCTTTACCTGTTTGATCCCTGTTTACCCTCTTCACCATATTTAACTATAGTAAAACTCAAAATTTACCTTTTACCAGAGATAAATTACAAAATTTCTAACATTTCTTCCCACCATTTTGGTTGTGGTATTCTTGTTTTTTGAAGCTTTCAAAGGGTTTCATATATTTCTGTGTACCTGAAGAACGTAGGCTAAATTGGGAATAAGTGCTTTAGTTCATGCTCCATATAGAATAGGTTCTCTAGACTGTCATAGAGAACTCTACCTATAGGGAGTGATTTTATTCCTGATGCACTTGTTGATGAACTTGCTTGATTGCCTACATATTGATTCAACTTATCCATATAAATTTGTCATTAATCACTAAAGGACTAGGCAGCCCTTTGCTCTGCAAAATGGCAAATTTCTCCATAAAAGCATTAATCTCTGCCTGCATGTCATGGCATCTTCTTTCTAAAATTTGCATCAAATTTCTTTTGGTTAATATCCTTTTGATTTCTAAAATGGTCCTTGTTCTGTCTTCAATGCCAAGTTCTTCAAGCTGGTACTTATTCTTAATATTCAAAAAAATTATGAGCCTATTGGCTTCCTCAGGCATTCTTCCTAATTCAGCTCTTGTCCTTTGGATTTCTTCTTGGGCCTTCTTTACTAAATCAATGTGACAAAAAATTATTTGAATTGATGGCCAAACATAATTTATTGACTGAGTAATGTTGGCCCAAAGAATGTTCTTAATTTCTGCCAGAGGCTTGTCAAATGCAAGGTCCTTTTCTAATGATTTCACATTGTTTTTTAATCCTTTAATCTCCCTTGTCTTTTCTGCAACGTATCATACCTCTGCTCTAAGTTGGCATACTGTTCTTTTACCTTTTTTAGCTCTGAAACTTGTAGTTTCATGCCCTCCATTGATTTTATTAGTTCCTTTGTGCTCAAATTGGTAGTACTATCCTGTATTGTTCCTACTGTTGCTGTAGTTGTTGTACCTATGACCACCTATGCTGTGGCTGCTGGAATGTTTGGTGCCAGAGCTGTTCCAAGGGTTGATGGGACTGCAGTTGAGATTACTGGTATCACATTGGGAGGTTGAGAGGTCAACTCTCCCTACTTGTCCTTCAATGCTTTTTCTAATTCTTACTCAGTCTCATTCAGTCGTTCATTAAGTTTTAAGAGTAAATCCATGAGCTCTTCTTCAGATTTTTTCTTTATGATCTCAGCAGTCTGTGGATGTCTTGAAGAAAGTAGCTTTAGCTGCTTTCTTAAGGCAGATATGTCTTCATTTTTATTTTTGATTAAGGCTTCTGTAGCTTTCACATCCTTGGGATCATGACCCAATCCAATAATTATTTCTTCTAAATACTTTATTCTGTTATCTTTAGCCTGGGAGGAGGCTTTCTCCAAGTGTTGCTGGGCAGTTGTGTTATCCAAAGAATTTTGCAACCTTTGGGCTAGCATAGCCTTACCAGTCAAGGTGGAATAAATCATTTCTCTAGTTTGTTTGTGCAATTAAATTTGATCCAAATGATGAATATCTGTTGCCATGACCTCAAAATTTGTTCTGAGATAATCTGCTGTTGATTAAGGTTGTTGCACCTTTGGTTTGAAATAACTCATTATCATTTTTCCTTCTTTGATGTCATAGGCTGACATCAATCTCTGTTGATTGGTGGGGGCCATTTTCAAATATTGATTGTAAACTTGAAGCCTCAATGAATCGTTCATGGCTTTTATTTCTGTAAATGTTTTCTTGATATCTGAGGCATCTTTCCCTGGTGGACTGAAAGATGATATTTCTGCACTTTGCTGTCTTTCTAGCTCCTGTCTCTGTGAGCTAGCAGATGTTCCTCATACTGGAAAAGTTTGTTGGCTATCTACCCCTTCTCTTCTCTGACTATCTGTAGTCTCTTAAAAAAATTCCTCCTCTGAAAGAGGATTTAGCCTTTGCCTTTTAGTGCCAGGCTACTCTGATGGTCCACTAGCAAGGATAGCTACTTCCCTATTGCTCTTTTTGTTCCTTTCCTCATTCAGAGGAGTCTGCAAGATTGGAGGTTCTACCACATTGCTTTGAGTTGGAGGAGTTGGCATTTGGGCCTGTTCCTTGGAAGTTTCAGGCTGTTTTGACATTGTAGATTGCCCTGTAGCTTGAATGCTGGTCTCTAGTTTGTTGCCTTTGGATGTTCCTGTGGCTGATGTGCTATTTTCTTGTGAAGGTTGCTGAGATGTTCCAGCAGTAGATGCACCAATTCCTGATCTTTGTACCTGCCCAAAAGAATCCAAGTCAAGTGTTTTTTCAAGATCTCTCATAGCATTATCAATATTGAACTGTTCACTATCATTTTCTACTAGGGTCCCTTCCCTCCATTCATCCATATTTGCAAATTGTTCAATCTCTGGAATCCTATGGTGAATGTATGGTGACAATTTGTTCTTCATTCTTCTATCACATATAACGTTGTTAGGGTCATATGGTATCCACCCAAAACTCTTTTGTAACTTAAGATGATCTTCTAAAATTCTTTCTGCTTCTCTCCATGCTTCCTTAGTGTTGCAGACAAAAGAGCCTAACTGATTCTTGATTCTAAGTTGAGCTTTCTTCTTGGCATTATAAAACTGGACCAAATATGAATTTATTATTTGCCTGAAATATTCCAATGAAAACAATCTCATTGGAACATATTTTGGTAACTTGAAAGGACAAAGCTCACACCCATATATCCTTATTTCCGTATGGTTTTTGTGTAGGTACCAATCACCTATTTTGTACTACTTGGAGATCTGTAGGATCCTCTTAATGTCACCACTGATCCTGGGAGGAGAAACCCCTGTCAATAAGGTGGTTGCTGGATGGACAAATTGATCAATGAACTCAATGTATGAGTAAGGGGACTCTGGGGAATAATGGAAGATGGGACTCCAAAAAATGACAGACCTTGGATTACCTCTAGTGTCAAGTTTCATGATAGGGAAAGGAAAGTTTTCTGACTGATAATATAGCATGAGATGATATATAAAGGTGGTATACTTGAAAATTCCTTCATTATCTAATCTCAAGAGCTGGTCATGAATCTTGTTAGCAATATAGGAGGCATAATCATACTTAACAGTAGGGGGCTGTCCAGGAGTAAAAATTGACAACAACACTAGGGTTACCTCATCAAAAAACTCACTAGTGTTAAATCCCATAATTAAAGATATCATATCAACAATAAGTCTTCCAATATCTGTGAAGAAAGCTTGCTGATAAGGAGGTGGGCCCTTGGGCTGATGTTTCTGTAACATGAAGGTCTGACAGGTATGATTCAATTCTAATTGGGAGTAAATACCCCATGGAAATGGGAGTGAGAGCTTGATTGGAGTGGAATTGCAACATTTCGTTGATGGATGAGCAGTTTTTGGGAAGAGGATTGTTTGGCTTGGAGACATAATTGCTCTGTGGTTAGGGTCATAATTGGCACAGCATTGATGAATTATATCAGGGACAACATGGACTGAGGGGAAAAAATACATGGGAAGGTTAGATTCCCACAGTCCTAGGATGTCAGAGCCATTCAGGTAGTTGTATCTACTTTGGCAAAAGACTTTAAGGTGGTTTTTATCAGTGGATAAGTCTTTTATCTGGAAGTCTTTATCTGCGAGAGGCAGATAGCCTAAATATTTATGAGGAGCATTCATGGGTGCAACATTCAAAGCCACAGGGGTTTCCATTTCTGGTTCTTGTGGATTCGGAAAGGAATTTGGGTTTTCTATGAAAAATTGGCAAAATAGCAGGTGTGGAAACTTATATAGTGAAACAAAGGCTGAATTTGCAATGAATTTTGGCCTTTTATGTGGAATTGCAATGTAAAACGTGAACTTGCAGGGTTTCAGCGGAAATTGGATAAATACCTATGTCCGAGGAGTGAACAATGCAATAACAGGTGCAGTTAGTAGCTAACAAGTTCTGGGCTGCGTCGGCTACAAGTTTCTTAGCAAGGTGGCTGTTGGAAATCTTGGACAGTTGACCTCGACGTTCTTTGCATGGGAACACAGGTTCGCAGTACAGAGCAATGAAAATGACGTTCGTTTGTTTTATTAACAAATTCAAGGGTTGGCAGGGTTTTGGTTTTTGAGCAGATGACGTGCACAGGAAATGATGTTTTGTCGTATGCGGAACAACGGTAAGCGGTTTTGTATTACACTACTTCTGAGGATGGGTAGTAATGGGCCTCGGATCAGCGATTCCACAGGTTTTGCGACGCGTGGTAGGGGCGCTGTATGAAAACCCCTTTGTGATCGCGCGCTAACATACGGTCACAAAATGGTGCGCGATATCGTTAATGGTCATTGGATGTGGGAGGTGTGATCGAATGGCTGATAGGAGGCGCGATGCCTTGGGGTTTAATGTGAGCAGGCCTGACACAATTAAGAATTAATTAATCGTATCGAGGGTTATGTGATTGGTTGGGGGGTTCTTAATTAACCGTGAGGGTTAATTAATATTGATTAATGCAGCGGGGGATTGGGCTGTTAACTAGTTATGGATTAACTAGTTAATCCCAATTAAAATGTACTTATGGTTATAGCTTAACCAAAGGGGCGGGATATACAATAATTTCGGGGTTTTTTGATAATTTAAATAATACAGAAAAGGGTAATATTGTGCGGGAGTTATATATTAAATAGGTTAATAGTTAGTATGAATATGAAGTGTAAAAAAGCCAAGAAAAAAACATTATAATTATACATTTAACTTAGACTTAGGTGAAAAAGGGTTTTTTTATGTGATATTGTGTATTTTTCCTAAGTAAAATAGAATTTTACTTAGGATAAGACTTATGAAGTTGAATGAAAGATTTATGGATGGTTTTAAGTACTTAGGCTTTTTAAATTATTGGGTTGAGGATCTGGTCCCTCTAGAAGTCAGAGAAATGCTCTGAGCCCCTGCAATTTAGCAAATGCCTTATTCCTTAGGGGAAATTAGTGAA
>APFE030097520.1:137668-172967 GCA_000404065.3 Pinus taeda
TGATTTCACATGGGAAAAATGATTTTCCCACACAATTTTCATGAAATATGGCAGTTTTTTTTTGGAAATTCAGGTTAAAGCAGCCAAGTTTTTTTAATTGTAGGTTCTCTAGGGATTTTTGAGCCATTTCCACCCTTAAAAAAAAATGATTAAAACACTCGCATGTCAGATTTAAAAAATAAATAAATAAAATAAAAAATCACCAAATTTCAAAGAGAAAATCACCTGCGAAATCATCACCCACTTGGAAAAGTCCTTAAATTATTTCACCCCTCCCCAGCTAGCTTCACAATTAACTAGAGAATTTAAAATTTCTTGCTTTTAAAAATGTGACGTGGCAGCCATGGGCTAATTTCTATCCCCCTCCTATCAATTTTTGTAACTTCAAATGGATCCCTAAAATAAATGTCAAATGGTTAGGTGGCATGGTTGTTTGACCACCAAAGGAAAACATATTGGTCTACTTTGTGAATATGTGAATGGTGCGATGAAGCCAATGTTCAATTCAGATAGGCATTTCATGTATAACTTACGATGAATGATAGCTCACATTTTTGTAGATGTCTTTCTCTTTGTGATAAGAACTTAGTTTTATGGAGGAGAAAGAAAGGTTCTCGAATTCCATTTCGATGCCATCATACATCAAACTATATCTAGATGTTGTGGAACTTATGCTTCTCCCATTTGGTATGTTCTAGATCATGATATTCTTGAAATTGCCACATTTTAGGTTATTAAAAACTATCGTTCCTCAAGTATTATTTTGAAATTAGGTCTGATATCAAACAATCCGCCATGAGAGAACCCTTTAACACTCAATTGAAAGGATTCTAATGAGATATTCATGCCAAATACTATTGATACATTCATGTAGTTTGTGATTGTGAGAAAATATTATACCACCAAGCTAGCTAGAACAACCAAAGAATGGAGAAGGTTTAAATTGGCTACGAGAAATTAAAATTGATACAAAAACAATGAAAGCTATTGCATCCCGACATTCCAAAATGACTACATCGATATAATATCATGTTGCAATGTCAATTCCAGTAATATTCTTCAATATTGCAATCTCAATTCCAAAGTTGCAAATTTAGGAATTTCAAAATTAGGACTTCTATATGGATCACATATCTCCGCTATTCCTAAACATATTCTACGGTACATTGATCTAGAGTATAATCAGAACTTCCATATCTTATATATGATTGATGTATATAGTTGTGGTTCACAACCAACCTTTGCTCCGGAGACTAGTCTAAATAGTTGCCTGGGTTACATTTAGACATTTTTCATTTGACAATGGTGCAAAACCTATGATGTACATTGTTCTTTCTTATGATAATTGAATCTTTGATGGAATAGGCACTGTTTACTGGAGGATATAGTTGAAGATACACATAAACTTCTTCTTGATATCTAAAACAATTATAAACTTTACCTAGAAGGAGCTTGTGTTGTGTATTTACTAGCAAGGGTTAGCAAAAAGATCTAATCTATGGGTTGTAAATAATATAATAAGGAAATTTTAGAATCTTTTATTAAACCCTTAGGATGATGACACATTCATAGGTTTACTTTCATATATGTATAAAATAAAAATAAAAATAAAAAGACAAGAACACAACTCCAAATAAACCCAATAAAATCATTATTATTATGTAGCCTGTGAGGATCTTTGAATGAAAAACAATTATGACGACTTTCCACTTGGGAGGGTTCATTGAAAATACTGTCAATAGGAATTGGTTCCCTCTCTCCAAAGGAAAGCAATCCAAAAAGATAAAATATAGAAAAGAAAGTGTGAGCTTGTCGTAACATGAAATAATCAAGTAAAAAGTTATTTTTTTTTTTAGTTCTTGCAACATTTGTGAAAAATCCACCATGACCTTCCTATTTTCCCGTCACATCAAAATTTTCTATCTGTATGGGTGCAAGTAATATTTTACACAAAATTTGGCTCATGGATTCAAGGATCTTACACCTATTCAACCACAGATTATTCTTGTTCTCCTCTCGGGGAGATAATTCTTTTCCTGTGCTCCAACTCGTTAGGAAATTTAGGCACTATTTTTTCTTATACTCTTTCTTATAAAATTAAAGGCACACTAAAAAAATGGAATTTGAGTTGTGATTATCTGCCCAACAAGTGAATTAACTGCACAAACAACATAGGCAATGTAAGAAATTTATTTTAGGAAGGAAAACTTCTTTCTATTCGACAAATTTTTAATAAGAATTTGAAACCTCCTACATTAATATTTGTCGAAAAACTCCTACTATAAGATGGCAGGAATTTCAATTAGCAGACACCCGGATACTCTAAGTTGGAAGGGTGTTTTCTATGGAGGGAATCTTATAGTTTCTGAAGTTTATAGATATATCAAGGATGCAATTAATGGTCACGGGGAACAATGTTGGTAACAATGTTGGTACAGATATTCTTGGCATTGGAATGCTCCAAAAAAGATCATTATTTTTGGATGGATGGCATGGAGGAGTCACATCCTCACATGGGATAATATAAAAAAAAAGAGTATTTGGTTGCCCTGGATGGTATCAATTCTGCAGGGATGCTTACGAAAATTCTAATCACATACTATGTTTGTGTCCAATTGTTGTTGTAGTTTGGGACAAGGTACTGCATGGTATCAATATTAATCCTAGTGTGTATTTCTCCTTGCTTGAAACTTGTTTTAAATGGTGGTTTTATAGAGGTGGTGTCTATATGACCCTCCCTTTGTATATCACTTGGGAAATTTGGTGTGCCAGAAACACCCTGATCTTTGAAGGTTACTCAATCGATATTGCACATATATGTAATAATGTTCGGCCGCAAGTGGATGTATGGAATAAATACTTTCTTAGATTGAAGACACCCAAGTTCCATATGATCTTCCAATAGTCCATTCTTCCTACAGGATATTTCGATGGCGCAATAGTACAACATAGAAAATGTGGATGTGTGGTATGTTTTGCAGTTAAACAATAAATATTAGATCCAGATATATTGGTTTGGAGGTTTTGGCACCAGAAATAGAGCTAATGTTTTTTATCTATGGACTCTTTTATACTATGTGAGGTGATTAAGATTACAATGTTTCTCTATCTATCGATATTTGAGGATTTCCATGGATTGGGAAAATGGAAAAAGTCATCTTACCTCACCTCTGCTTGAGAATTGGAAACAACACATCCTAGATCTTAAAGATTTTTTCACACAAATATATTTTGAACATATCTATAGGGAATATAATGTCTTGGTGAATACATTGTCAAAGAAAGGACTTTCATCATAACCATGGTATTTCTATCTCAACTTCGGACATAGGGAACCAAATTTATATGAAGGATCCATTCCTTTATGCCGATTTTGGCCACATCAGTGGAGACCTATTTTTGTTTTTTTCTATTAGCTTTTGTATTTCCTGATTTGGACTATTTTTTTTATTAGATGTTTTCATATCAGGTCATGTCTAATACATTAGTACATATAATTTTTCTTATAAGTTTTTTTAATACTATCTTTGGGTTGTTCTCATGAGTACCCCCGTGATGGTTGTTTTATTAGATGTTTATATGTTGTTTAGGGGGTTAACTATTTTTTGATGATTACCATGAGTATATATGTACTAGATTTTCTCATATTTTAATGTGAATTTTCCAACTTGTTTTACTGTCTTGAAAAAAAGAGTGAGCGAAGGAAATTTACAAGAAATTATCCTTTGACGATATAAAAATTAATAATATCCATGTTGATATGACCCAATCACAGTGGATAAATTCCATGAGGGAAAGACCTGTTTTAATCATAATTAATGTTATACCTTATAATTAATGTGATTCAAAGCTTCAAAGACTCAAGAAGAAGGTTTGATGTTGGGAACGTGATAAGAAAGTGAAGTAGAGATAGGATTTATTGGATATTGAGGAGGTTATGGAGCATCTCAACATGATGGTGGGTGATAATATATGTCTAAGCCACAATTAGATATGATTAAGGAGTCAAAAAAGAAAAAGAGGCACATATTAAGATTGCAGGAATTGATGTGGTGCCTAAAGAGTCGCGCTATATGCATTAAAAGAAGTGACAAGAACTCCAAATTATTCCAACAATATGCCACACAAAGATGCAATATGAATACAATTTGGGAAATAATTTATTATTCAGGAGAAAAATTCAACCACATAGAGGATATCCATAGGGAGATTACCAAATATTTTGGAGGTATTATCCAGGATTGGTCATCAGTGGACATCCATAATCAATTAAGTTCAACTGATTCATATCTCACAATGTTCATTATGGATGATAAAATTTAAATTCACCAACCAATCATGTTGAAGGATACTTCTAATGTCCTACGATCCTTTTCCTAAGACAAAAACCCTAGGCCGGATGGGTGGATGGTGGATATTTTTACTCATTTCTTGCACCTTCTGGGTAGTGATTTGTTGAATATGGTAGAGGAATCCAAATGTACTAGATAATTTTATAGGGTGTTCAATGCGAAATTCATTTCTCTAATTCCAATGTCTTCCTACCCTTCATCTTTCAAGGATTTTCATCCAATATCTTTATGTAATATTACATATAAAATGATCTCTAAAATAATTTCTAATCAGATAAAAGAGAAAGTATCTATGTATATTTATGCAGAATAGTTTGGTTTTCTTTGGAACTGACAAATTCAAGATGTGGTTTCCATTTCACAGGAGTGCGTCCACTTGATTAAAACAAAAAAATGGCTATTGTGTTGAAGCTAGATCTACACAAAGCATATGATTGTGTAGACTGGAATTTCCTACGGATGATTTTGACAATGATTGGGCTTACTCTTGGTATTGTTGACTCGACCATGGTAAGTGTAACCTCTGTTAATTATACAAGGTTGATTAATGGGGTTCCAACTCATTTCTTCAAGGCATACATGGGTCTTTGATAGGGTTTCTGTTTACACCATTATTGTTTTTATTGGTTATTGATGGGTTGAGAAGGAAGATTAAGGAACTAGAGATGAACGGATTTTTCATGGACTATAGATTACAAGAAATGTCTCTATTTCACATTTAATGTTTGTAGATGACTTTATAATTTTTGGAAAGGTTTCTACATGCCAATGGAGACACCT
Organism: Pinus taeda; assembly: GCA_000404065.3. Taxonomy (NCBI): domain Eukaryota; kingdom Viridiplantae; phylum Streptophyta; class Pinopsida; order Pinales; family Pinaceae; genus Pinus; species Pinus taeda. Next base: position 142,801 of record APFE030097520.1, read on the forward strand.
TTATTCCATCATTTCAAAATTTGGGGATGCGTCTCGATTATTCATGAACAAACATAAATATAGTATGATTCATTCATCTGACAACTATGACATTTTATCTGATATTGCTAATTACTTTTAGGTAGTAACATCGAGACTTGAATAAAGCTTCACATATCTGGGGTTCAATATGAAACCAAACAAATATCATATCAATGATTGGCAGTGACTCATAAATAAATTTGAATGTAGGTTGTCTCTCTCAACTCACAAATGGTTATGCTTGCGAGGCAGGTCTATTATGTGAAATTGATGTTACATAACATATTTATATATTGGATGCACTTATAATTGATCCCTTGCAATATTATATAGAAAATCAAGGCCATTATTGCTAATTTCTTTTGGTTTAGGGCTAAGGGTGAGAAAAAGTCCTATCTGGTCTAACTAGATGTGATTATGAGAGTGAAGGAATTTTGAGGGTGGGGGTTAAAGGACATCAAGGTATTTGAGTGGGATTTATTAACAAAGGGTTCTTGGAGGGACATAAATGGATGTGGCATATTGAAAGGAATAATAAAATAAAAATACATAAGAGAGTTGTCTATCATGGATTGGTACAGAATTGGACAATGTTCTATTCAGAATGGCTCATATTTAGAATGGCTTTTTGAAAATTAAGACTTGGTTATTTGATAATATTTAGTGGGTGATTGGCACTAGTTCTAAGATATTAGCATGAATCAACCCAATTCAAGGCATGAATGCTAATTATATCATGTATGTTGTGGTTACAAAATAATTTCATGACAATGGGATTTTTCTCTTATCATAGGTTTGAGATGGTTTTGATTTATTGCATACTTACCCCACTTGGAAATTGGTAGACGCCATGCATCTATATGGTGAGAACGTTATGGTTTGGAACTAATAAATTTATGATATTCATTTGGCAAGGATTGCTTTCAGTGATCGTGAAGATGAACTATGTTGTAATGACACCCTTCATGACATACAAATTGTAGCCTTGTTACAATTACATTTATCTCTCACTCTAGGTGCAAGTGGCTCAAAGTTGGTACAAGTTTGTTTGGTCATGGAATATGCCCTTGAAGATTAAAATTTTTGGGTGGCTCACTTAGAAAGATAGGATCCTCACATGGGTAAACTTGTGTAGGAGAGGTTATGTTGGCCCTCATCAGTGCTATCTTTGCAAGGACGTTATGGAAAATGTTCTCCATCTTTTCTTACAATGCTCTTTAGCTATTGCAATATGGGGCCTTGTTTTAAAGAGTTTAAGTTTAAAATAGGGATGGCATTTTAGCTCACTGGAGTCATGCTTCAAGTGGTGGATACATGAGTGTTGTGCACATTAGACTCTTCCATACTTTATTATCTAGGATATTTGGTGAGGTAGGAATGCTTTGATTTTTGAAGCACATCCTTTCGATATAAGTTGCATCAACAACATAATATGTGCTCATTATGGTGAATATGCAAAAAGTTATACATAGTTAAACCTCCCATATTTATGGACTCCGCTCAAAATGTCGTCACTTCCAGTTGGATATTTTAATGGAGTTACACAACCAGGTTATTGTGGATGTGGTGGTGTAATTAAGGTGACCCAAAATCTCCAGATTCATTACTTTTGGAATAGTGGTTGTGGAACAAACACCAGACTAGAAATGCTTTCCCTGTGCTAACTTCTATACTACACAAGTGATCCATATTTATGAAGGAATGAAATGAAATAAAAATATAAAATAAACATAGATATATAGTGAAAACATAACTTCAATTCATTAATAACAAAGTATTGAAAACTGTTTACATGAAGAATGGAAATAAACTAGCTCAGGCGATGGTAGCTTATCTCTAAGAATATTTGTGGCAGTTACATGCCTTATGAATTATGTTATAATGAGGCTCTAAGGCCTGTCTATTATTGATAAACAATAGAAAACCCTAAACATCCAAAAACCTAACCCTAGGAGATGAAGCGCCAAAAGTTTGTGGGCCTCATTGGGGTATATTGGTACATCAACTTCCCAGGGCTGTAAATTTGGCATACAATATCCATTTGATGCGTACGATACCTCGTAGAAATATCTATTCGAGGAATACATTTTTTTATTTCAAACCCCTACCAAAAGCTATTGGTTTTCCCATTTTCAAAAAAAAAATGTCGTTTAGGGACTCAAAACATCTCTAAAAGTTTAGGACCTGAAAATTTGCCAAAAATAGTAAATTGTGCTACAATTAAGGAAAATAAAAGAAAAAATGGTGGGGGTCCTAGTGGAATAGGTGGGTGGCCACCAATATCCACCTAGAACATTCCTCCCCCCTTAGGAAGCAATGGTCCCCATTGCGTTGAGTGCCTCCATGAGATGGGGAAACTTCTGCTAAACTTGGTTTCTAGTGAGCCACTTGCATTGGTACAAGAGTTGGCCATTTTTGAAAATCCGATACAGTTGAATATTTTTGTGGCAAGTGTTCTTGATATGTGTGTCCATGATTTGATAATTTGTGGCCTATTCCATGTAGTCAGGGTTTAGCTCTATTGGTGTGAGTTGTTCTACAATGCCTAATGTGTCTAGTAATGGTGGAAATAATGGTTGGAGGTAGTCCACATTGAACACTAGGTGTAGACCAAGGAATGGTGGAATGCTGAGCTCAAAAGAATTATATCCCAAATCCTTGGTGATGGTGTAAGGCCCATATCAAGCTTCTGATGGGATCTAGTAAGGCATTTTTCTGCGAATGAAACCAAATTTTTTCGCCCACTTGAAACTTGCATGGCACCCGATGTTGATCATGCCACTTCTTGTACTTGAAATTGGACTTATCAAAGATGTTGTGCACCTACTAGAGGAGGTGTTGGATGCGTTCAATAAATTAGGTTGCTTTATCAGCCTCGGATTGGACATGTGTGGATTATGTTTGTGTAATCTCATGAGGCATGACAACATCAATAAAAAAAAAATGGTTGAAAACCCAGACCCACTTGAAAAGGATTGCAGCCAGTCAAGCTATGGAGAGATTTTTTATAAATGTGTCACAGATAAGAGAGGTTCTCATCCTAGATTCATTGATGCTTGGAGCTGTACATCCATAGTATGTGCACTATCATCCTACTGATGGACTTTGTTCAACCATTTGTTTGGGGATGGAATGTAATTGACTTGGTGAGCCTAGTGTCCAGTAATGTCGAGAGGCTCGACTAGAATGTGCTCAGGAACTTGTTATCCTAATTTGATATAATGGTCTATGGGATTCCCAAATGTACCCATACTTGTTCAAAGAAGAGTTTGCCAGTGTCCTCTATTGTGATACTCTTCTTGCAAGCTGAAAATATATTCATCTTATAAAATTTGTCCACTACCACAAATACACAGTCATTACCATGTTTGGTAGAAGGAAGGCCTAACAGATACTCCATGGAGATGGATTCCTAGGGCTAGCTGGGAGTAGGAAGAAGAGTGTACATGGCTTGCTTATTTATGGTTAGATGGGCGATTGGTCGAGGAAGTGCAAGATCTTATATATTTTTCAATGTCCTATTGGAGTTTTGGATAGTAAAAATAATTATGTGGTGCGACCATCATTTTCTTCACACCGAAGTGTCCTGTGACCTAACTGTAGTGTGCCTCTCAAATAAATTTGGCACACTCTTTTGAAGGAACACAAAGGTGGCCCAGTTATCATAATAATAAGTCTTGAAGGTGGAAATCTAGATCTTTCTTTCCATCCACTAGCATTTGGTAAGTTATGGTGAACTATGGATCATGCTTGTCCATCTTGGTCCCTTTGATACTATAATGTGGTCCATTGTATGTATTTTTCCTCATATCTCCCCACGGGGTAATAAATTTCCTTGAAAATGTCTTAGAAAGTGTTCTAAGAGGGGGCGGATATAAATAGAGAGGTTTCCTTGACCCTTTTCTCACAGTAGGTTTCCCACTAGTCCTTGAAATTGGGGGCAACCATCATAGAAACTATGAACCAAAAAGTAACCTTCCAATAGATTTAACCATTTATCTACAACATCTGCATTTATTTGACCTTCAAATATATGGATATCAAAGTTCACTTGTACCTTGAAGGGGGTAGCACCTTCAAAGTGACTGTTGGATGAAGATGTGTCACCAGCAGGCATCTGCCAAAGGATCTAGATTTTTTTTTCCATCATCTCATTCCTTTGCTGCTCAAGGGATTCTTATAGAAACAATTTGATAAGATCTCGTGCTTCCTCATATTTATTTTCTTCTGCCATGGGATTCCGTCAGTTTTGGTGGGAACGGTCTTGCAAAGGCTCAACCAGTTCAAGTCCCAACTCCTTATACCTCAACCTTGTTAGGGTCATGCATAGAAAAACAGAGAAAGAGAAAAATGTTATGACACCATTGATCCATATTTATGAACGAACAAAATGAAATATAAATATAAACAAAAACACAAATATACAATGAAAACCTAACATCAATTCATTAATAACAAAGTATTGAAAAATGTTTACATGCAGAATGGAAATAAACTAGCTCAGGTGAAGGTAGCTTAATATGAGAAGAGATGTGGACAACCCTTGGTTAATTTCCTATGTAAATAAATAAAAATAATAACCTATATTCCAAGTTGAATGTTGGGCAAAACAAAGAGATGGGGATCGCTTGTTATTAATTTATGGCTATGGAAATTAGCAAAGGAAAAGTCAAATTAATTGAAATTGTATTTATGAAAATAATGGAAATAGGAGAAAAGGAAGATGAAAGGACGCAAAATTTCATGAGGAGGAAATTGAAGAAATTAAGGAAAAATGAAGAAAATAGAAGCCTCAATGATAAAAAGTCTTATGAGGATCAATTCACAACTTTTGATTGTTCTATGGTGTAGCTCTCTCTCTATTCTCTCACTCTCTCATACTCTTGCACACTTAGAGAAATCTTGGAGCATTGTTGGAGCATGCTTGAAGCACTCTAGTTTTCATTGGATTTGGATAAAGAAGGCAAAGAAAATTAGGAAAGTGCAAGGGAACAGGTGGATCAATGGCTATTGTTGGATTTCTTTGCAAGTGTCAAGTTTCATGTATGATTTCCTTGCTAGTTTTGGAATGCATGGAATATGCAAGTGATTATCTAGTTATGTGTTGTCATTGGCATGGATGATTTCTTAGATTGATAGTGGTTTTGCCTAGTCTTTCCATTTCCTGGATAGCCATGGTGTTGTGGGTTTTTTCCATTGATTTTTTTCTGATTGGTGCTTATAATTCCTTATGAATGTGGGTTGGAACAAATTCTCTAGAGCCCTTGCAACAGCTTCGTTTGAGTTACTAGTCCTAGAGCCTAGGTTGGAAAAACACTATGGAGCCCTTGGCAAGTCGAGTTACTAGACTTGGAGTTGGGTTGGACAAATGTTCTGGTGCCCTGGAAGGCTTTAGGTTTAGTTACTAGTTCTTGGAGTCCTAGATATCGTGGGTAGAGATCGATCTAGCTGGTGTTAGTGATGCATGACCATGATGTGGAATCAATGGTTGAGGATTGAGGTGGTTTGGAATTTGGAAGCCCTGGTTTGGTTTTGTTTGGTTTATTCCATAAGATCCCACATTCACACTTGGAATATGGTGCAGAGGTGACTGGGAAAAAGAGGGATTTGGTTCATCCTAATCTATGGTCAGGTGGTATGTGGAAGTCCCTGACATGGTTGGATTTTTCATATGTTATTAAAAGATATTTTCCTCTTGTATTTTCACGAGTAGTTGTACTTGTTATTATGTGGCTTTGATGACTATTCTATCATGGTTATTATTTTGGTTTATGTTGGTTATCAATGTTGTTTCATAGTAGGTTATAACTATGGCTCTTGATATGTTTTTCTTTTTGATGAATGGTTAATGAAGCATGCACTAATAGATGTTATTGTAGCTATTATTAGAGGGCATTTAGACCTTCTTGATGATTCTTGGATAAGTATTAGACCCCTAAGTTTAAATATTCATTCATGACCTGTAGATTACATGTCCTCAACATGTTTGACGAAATGAATGTCATGGTCAGGCCTAGTTAGGTCAAGTCCTTGATTAAATTTTATATGAATAGTTTTGTCCTGGTGTCTTTTATCATTTTGGAAAGTATCACTAAGTTTTGGGCAGTTGTCTGGAGGCTAGCCTTCGGTGGTGGCTCAAAATTTGAGATCGCTACCTATGAACTAGAAAATTATAGTTGCAACCACATGGATGCAGGCTTGTGCATGCGAATGGAAACTTCCAACTACATGGAGGGCTTGTTTTGGTTGCGATTGGGGACCCAAGTCAGAGAAAAGGATGTCCAACTCAGGTTTTGGCCACCTGGGGTGGTTACTCGGCCTCTGAGTGACCAGTAGCCCCTCTAGAATGTTATGAGATTTGATTTTGTCTTCTGCAATCAACCCCACTTCCTTAATGGAACCCAAGAGATCAGGTCATTCCAAACTAGATCTTCCTCTCATGTTTGCCCTGACAGCTTGGTGAAACTAGGTAGATATGGGAGGGGTCGCTATAGGCTACATTCCTTATGAACTATGTTAGAATGAGGCTTGAAGGCCTATTGATTATTGTGAAACAATGGAAAATCCTAAAAATCCAAAAACCTAAGCCTAGGAGGTGAAGCACCAAAAGTACATGGGTCCCGTTGGAGGAAATTGGTACACCAACTTCCCAACGTCATAACTTTGGCATACAATCTCCATTTGACGCGTACGATACCTTGTTAGAAATATCTATTCGAGGAATACAACTTTCAACTACAAACTATTACCATAGGGTATGTGTTGACCCATTTTCCAAAAAATTATCTTTTAGGGCCTCAAGATGGTCACGAAAGTTTAGGAGGCGAGAAACTACTAGAAACGGTAAATTGTGCTACAATTAAGGAAACTAAAAGAAACAATGGTGGGAGTCTAAGTGGAATAGGAAAGTGGCCACCAATATCCACCTAGATCAACAAAGAGATTTTAATTTTTGTAGATGCCTAGATTATTATTGAATGGATCAATAGATGTACCTCTTTTGCCACTCCCTCATTGATAAATTGGATGTCTCAGAACAAGGACTTAAAAAATCCCTTTCATTACATAACATTTGAACATGCATATAGGGAACAAAACTTCTAGCTGGCTGATGCACTATCTAAAAATTGTGTGCATGGGAAATTTCACTTCAACGTTTATTACAATGGCATGTTGCAGAAGGATGGAACTTTCCTAGCAGTTTGAGTTTTTCCTATCTTTTGGATGGATGTGTGGGGTATAGGATTTTTGTTCTGATTATGAAAATTCTACCACTTAATCAGTGGATTCATAAATTGTTGGCTCACGTAGGTAATATGCTTTGGGAACTTTCTATGCTAGTTTTAAATTTGAATTCTTAGAATATAGGGGAAGAACCACATCCGGTGCTAGATACCTAAAGAATGCTTTATATGTTGATATAGACATGATGAATTTCCTTGGTGGCTTTTTGAATTATGTATAGGTTATCTTATTTTTAATATGATACCAACATTTTTTCTTTCTTGAAAAAAAATTAATGTCATAGCTCATGGCATGGATTTGGTGTAAATTGTGTGATTAATTATGACTTTCCAGAATCATTAGCTATATATATACATCATATTGGTCATTGTGGAAGGGTTGGATGCAATAGAGAGGAAATTAATCTATACACTGAGGATGACATGTTTAAATATCGCTAATTTCATAATGTTCTCTGTCTATGAAGTTCCTTCATGGATTTTGACTTTACCAAAGCTGAGGAGGAAAGAACACAACAAGTGATTAAGTCTCCACAAATTCTTTTGAATTTCGTAGCTACAAGAAGCATGCATAATATAAAACAAACAGAAAAAATAAATAATTGGAAATTACTAATAATAACTTGAAGTTTGGCCAAAGTTAAGTGGCAAACAGATATCCAGGGTTATCAGTATTAATCGCCTCAAATTATTTCACCCCTAGCCAATTATCTCGATAATTAAAGAGTGGGAGGGTCATGAAATTTAAAACTTCTTACTTTTGAAAATGTGACATGGTAGCCAAAGGCTAATTTTTGGCCCCCTACTATCATTTTTTAAAATCACCATGGGATCCTTGGTCATAGTTTATTTGTTAGACATTTTGGAGATTTTTCTGGTTTGTCAAGAGTTTGGTATCAGGATTTGTTTGAATCACAATTTTAAGTTGTCAACTTTCCACAATCCAAGTGCCCAAAATTTTTTAAGGTGTTCCATATATGTAGTCAAAAACCCAGTTTAAACAACACAAATCAATATTTAACAAAAAATATTTAGCCCAATTTCAAAGAAAAAAATCCAAACATCTATTAATTAGACAATGTTGGGATACTTGACATAAATTTCAAATTGATAAGTGGAATGGTGGTTTGACCACTAAAGGAAAAGACACCCGCCAATTTTGGGAACACGTGGATGGTGCAATGAATTCACTACAAGGAAAATACCTTCTAGTGGAGGTTATAAGATAGGTTTTTAGTGTTGTTTGCAAAAAATCCTCCACTATAACATCCATTTGTGTTGGTGGATGTTTTAGTGGAGATAATAATAGAACTTCATCACAACTAAAAAAATATGGGCAGCCAAGGGTTTTAGCGGATGTTTTCTTAGTGGTGTGCTTACTGGAAACATCACACAAGTGTGCCATAATATAAAAGCAATGATGTTGTAAACCTAAATAAGAGCATTGGGACTGGAAACAAATGTTTAGAGCACCAATGCATTAAATTTATAAAAGATAAGGTGTTTTAATAATAAAATAAAACTTTCTCATACAATATATGATACCATGCACCAAGGCGTTGAATGCAAAGAACGTTGGTGCCTAAAAAGTATACCGTCATGATGCTTATGTATTCCAAAAATGCCCTGGGTAGTACTTTTCAAGAAGGGTACCAGGGTAGGAAAAAACATCTTGTAGACCTAGTGCTTTGATCTTCTCCAATGCATTGCATAGTTATGCGTAACAATGCATCGATGATGATGAGTTGTATAAAAAACACTGGTGCTTTAAAAGTATAACGTCTGGTGCTTATGTGTTTGTGAAAGCCCTGGTGTTGTACTTTTCACAAAAAGCACTGGAGCAGGAAAAAAAATTCTTGTAATACCAGTGCTTTTATGTAATCTAACATAGTAGTGCATTAAAGGTAACAATGCACTGATGCATTAAAGGTGAATCACACTAGTGCATGAAATGTATATCTTCGTGGTGTGTCTTTATTTTACTAACGCATCAGGATACCATTTTTTATTATTTTAAATATCGTTGTTGAAAAATTATCATTTGGATCAATGCACATTAATATAAGATGTCATGGTATCCATTTTCTCTTTTTTAGAAAAATTGACCCATGACGATGCAATTATTGTGATTTTTTAAATCTGTTATTCATTGAAAAATCAACATATATCTTATAACAATATTCACATAAATTAAATATTTGGATTAATTTATTATATCATTAGATTTCATATCTCTTCATTATAATATTTAATAATCCATATATTTAATCAATGGTGTAATATTCACAACAACATTGAAGAACATAATAGAATAAATTAAAATGTATTTTATTATATATGAATAAGAGGCTTTGTCATACAAAATGGGATAGTTATTGGTAACAGTTGTCTTTCAATTAGGACACTATGTCCATTACATTAAAAAAAAAATGTCTAATTTTCATATACAAGTATTTCAAAAAATTCAACAGTTTTCATTAATATCCAAATAGATCATCATTCTTCACTGGAACTACTATTAGTGCTTGAGCTATTTCTATGATTTGGGTTATTTGGACGAATGTTTTGTTGATTGCGTCTATTGTTTTCGTCGTCTTCAAGTCCCATCTACAAAGATAAAAATAAAGTGTAATGAGTGTATCTACATTGGTGAGAATAATGAAAATTGAAATAAATAATATACATCAATGTAAATCGGAAAGAAATGTAACATAGTAAGAAGTGAGTCTTGAATTTACACATTTCTTCAAAACCAAATCTCATGCCTTGGTTCAACAACTCTTCTATTGGCGTAGTTCCATACTTAGTTTCTTGCAAGTTTTATACCCCATAATAAATCATAGATTTAATATAAATGATTTTTTTGTTCTATTAATTATAAACTCAAAGAAGTAAAACAATGTAGATACTTACAATTTCCATAATTAATTTTTGATATGCCAACATATGCTCACAATCCATATTTAACCCAATGTCAATCAATTCTTCTGAAGACTCTTCTTTGTATGTTAGCATCTATTTGAAGACATTTAAGGATGGTTGCTATAAAACAACTTAAAATATACAAAAATGAAGCCTTAAGTTGTTATAAGGAAATATTAACAATTACTCACAAGGTTTGATATCAACCATTTTCTTCCTTGTCGTCCTGTTTTATGTGTTGAATGAGTTCCATTTTGTTTTCTTTTCTGCAATAAAATACTTGAAACTTAATATTTAATGCTAAATTATTTTTTTATATGTACCTAATTGAAAAAATAAATGATTACATACATTTGAAACACATTGTTGTTGAGATGGTTCCTCCTGTGATATAATTATGTCCATTTCTTTAACCATCTCATTGTATACTTTTTTGGACATTCCTACTGGCATGTTTCATATATCAGCTCATTGATCCTTTGGGATTTTCATAATCTTCTTGAAAAAGTAATAAACTATTTTTATATTGATATATGAAAACTAAATATAACAAAATTGATATTAATAAATAAATGCTTTGTAGTAATATATATTTATAATTCTAGAAAAACATTTAAATTAGGAATATTACTTTTTGAATTATTCTTTTTTGTTGTTGTATGTTTTTTCTCATTGCAAGTGAGACAGGACTCATTGACCATTGCTCTAGAAACGCTTCCTGTAATTTAAATATAACTTGGTTCTTGGAATTATTGGATTTATTTTTGTATTATAAGTGGAAAGTACATCTATATGTTTGTTCCACTATATCTCTCATATTTTTGTAAAAGTCCCCCCCGTTGTCCCCTTCATTAACCTCCAACACCACTCCAAATGAACTAAGGACCAATTCATCATCATTTACATGTTCTATAATTTGTATTTTCTTAGAAAGACATTATTTTCCTTTGTTGTTGGTCCCTGTAGAATATTAAACATATGTGAATTAATAAAACATTTGAAACATGTTATCTAATATTTTTAATTATATTATTAATAAATATTAAAAAAAAAAACTCATATTGAAAAGTATTTTTTCATTCACTTAATTCATCCTTTTGCAATTTTTCTATCAAGATTTTATGCTCTTTCACACTTAGATCAGAAAGAATCTTATCGAGCTTCCTCATTTTGTGGCTCTACATGACACACAGTAACCAATACATATTAGTTAAACTTACATATAATTCAAACATATTATTTTTGTAAAGAATTTATAAAAAACATGACTTTTTTTCTTTTTTGGATTTGCTATCATTGTGCCAATCAATATTTTTGTTACTTAACAACTTCCCAGACAAATGTTTATCAATATACAACTTGTACCATTCAATATCGAAGCCATTAAGTATATTTTATAAAAAAATCATATAATTTTCAACCAAAAAGAGGTCTGGTAGCCGGTGCGCTTATGTGCCTAAATGCACCAGTGCATTTAATTTAGTAAATGCACCGTCAGTGAAAATTTACTATTTTTAAATAACTTTAAATTATGATGGTGCGATATGTAATGATAAAACCATCACTTTCATAGTAAAAAATGAAAAACATAAAAATTTAAACAAAATTTTTTTGGACTTAACGATGCTATTTGGCAAAGACGCACTGATGTGTTATATTACACTAGGTGCACTCATAAAAAGAAGCCATTTAAAAAAAAAAATGGAGAAGGTCGAAAATATTTGGATCTGATTCAATAAGTGGCCCCCCTATTTGATCTAGTTTGATATTGGTGGCCACTTGCCTATTCCACCTAGAGCTCTAATCGGTTTCATCAAAAACCTTGTTTATAGTAGCATTTACTATTTTTAGCAGTTTTTCGGGTCCTGAACTTCTAAAGCAGTTTTAACCCCCTAATCGATGTTTTTTTAAGGTTTGTAGCTGACCTATATCCATAGGTAGGGGCCTATATCAAATCCTTTGTTATTTAGAGAGATATTTCCAATGAGGTATCGTACATGCCAAACGGAGATAATATGACCAAGTTACGGCCCCAGGATGTTGGTTGCGCAACTGACCCCAACATGGCCCACAAAATCTTGGTGTTCCATCTCTCGGGGTTATGATTTTGGTTGTTTAGGGTTTTCCCTTGTTGTACAATAATAAAAAGGCCCTTGAGCCTCATTGTAACACAGTTCAGAGGCATGTTGCAGCCACATCTCTTCTCAAAGATAATCTACCATTAGTTGAGCTAGTTTATTTCCATTCTGTTTGTAAGCCTATTTTAGTTAATTGATATGAATGAAATGAAGTGTTATTTCTACTGCATCTTTGTATTTATGGTTATATCTGTATTTTTTTTGTTCTTGTTTAAGTTCGGATTAGTGGTATAAGAGCAATCTTCTCTTTCTCTATTTTTCTTTGCATGTCCCCAACAAGGTCGGGGTATAAGGAGTTAGGGCTTGAACTGGTTGAACATTTACAAGACCAACCTCAAAAACCCCGATGACCTCCCATGGGGGAAGAAAAGAAAGATGAGGGAGTAGGAGATCCTTTTATAATATTGCTCGAAGAAGCCCTTTAGAGACAAAGGAATGCGATGATGGACAACTTTGCCCAGATCCTTCAGCGACTACCCACAGGTGACACATATTCTTCTAACAGCCACTTTGGGAGTGCCACTCCCTTTAAGATACAAATTAACTTTAACATCCCCATATTTGAATGTCAGCTAGATGCAGATGTCGTAGATAAATGGTTAAATTTTCTAGAAGGGTAATTATCGGTTCATGACTTTTCCAACTAGGAAAATATTACTTTTTCACTCCTCAAATACATCCCCCACATCAAGGACTGGTGGGGAACCTACTGCGAGAAGAGGGAAGAGAGTGAACCCTCACTATTCTAAGTTGCACCCCCTTCTAATTGTTTCAGAGACACCATCAAGGAGCATTATTATGCTATCAGGAATTATGAAGATAAATACATAAAGTGGACCACGTTGTGGTAGGGAAGGGATTAAGGTGTGCTAGAGTTCACAAATATTTTTCATACCCTTCGCACGAATTTGGGTAACAAGGATTCTTAGCAAAATTTGGTACTCAAGTTTCATGGCTGTCTACACAAGTACATCCAATATGAGATGAAATTCCTGGACATCTCCTCGCTTAGGGCATCCTATCGATACACAGTCAAGATTGGGTCTAAATTTAAATAGAAGAAGTGAGACTTTGGATCTATGAATCTAAAGCAAGGGAAAGGTGCCCCGAAGCCATAAAACAAAGGACAAAGCCAAGGCAAGGCGACCAAGGACAACCCACCGAAGCTGCAAGCAAACAAAAGCACCACAAAGACAAAGAAGGACATAGGGAAATGGTGTGAGTTCCATAAGAGCCCCACTCACAACACAAGTGGGTGTCAAGCCAAGCATTCATTGGTGGCCAAGCTGAAGGCTTTCGAATCAGATGCATGTTCCAACTCTGAGACAAAAACCTGGCAAGGAGAATGACAAAGGGAATCATATTATTCATGCAGAACCTAATACCATCATTGCTACCATTAAGATAAAAAATGATGAGCTCGAAGATCCAGAGGAGGGGGAGTGCCTCTTCCACTCCTAGATGTAGATGAAGGGTTCTCTGCTATAGTTCATTGTCAATAGAGAGAGCCAAAAGAAAATAATTTCAATAGAGGCCATGAAGTGGTTGGGCCTGCTGACTATAGCAGACTCATAATTGTACACCATTGGGTGGCTTCACCAAGGGAAAGATCTATGTGTCAGCCAGCTATGCCAGCACCCCCACAACATCAAGCCTTTCATAGATGAGGTATTGTGTGATGTTTCTCCTCTTGAAGTTTGTGATGTATTATTAGGTAAACCATACTTGTGGAAGCGACATGTTGTGTATGAGTTTAGGCCCCACATTGTTATTATTACTTTGGACAATAAGTTGTACCCCTTTGATCACTGTGAAGCAATGCAGTAACATCATTTCCCAAATTGAAAAAATTATTTTCCTTATGATTAACCCTTGGGGAAAGAAGAAGATTGTGGCCACAACCTCCAGATAGGGTTCCTCCACATGGTAGCAGCAGATGGACAAGATCGTGGAGGAGTATAGGGAAATCAACTCACCCAAAGGGGTACCTCTACATTGTCAAGTCAAGCACTATTGATCTGATCCTAGGTGTGCCTCTTCCCAATGGACTAATCTATCAATGCTCTATTATGGAGAACAATGAAATCAAGAGGCAGATTTAGGAGTTATTGCAAAAAGGGCACATCGGGCCAAGGTCATCACCCTATGGGGTCCCAATCATGTTGGTACAGTAGAAGGATGGCACTTGGAGACTCTCAATTGACTATCAGGCATTGAACAAGATCACTGTCTAGAATACATATCAAATCCCATGGATTGATGACCTTATGGACCAACTCAAGGGGGGCAAATATTTCAGCAAGATTGACTTAAAGTCTGGGTATCACCAAGTACCAATCGAACACTCTAATGTGTGGAAGACTTCCTTCATATCCAAGGAGGTCCTTTTCAAATGGATGGTCATGCCTTTCAGGTTGACGAATGCCCCTGCAATCTTCATGAGGTTGATGGATGACATCTTACGACCCTTCACCAACTCATTCGTGGTGGCCTATTTGGATGAAATCTTGATCTTCAGCTAGAGTTTGGAAGAAAACCTCCACCATATTCGACATGTCCTCCAAACTTTGCGACAGCATAAGATGTGTGCCAATTTGGAGAAATTCACTTTTGGTATGACCTAGGTTCAATATTTGGAGTACATCATTAATGAATGGGGTGTGCATCTGGACCTAGATAAGATACAAGTCATTCAAGATTGGCAAGCCCCAACCACTATAATGGAGCTTCATAAATTTTTGGGTCTTGCCAATTTCTACCACGGGTTCATGTTGGGGTTCTCTCATATCACTTGGCCTTTGAGTCAAGTCACCAAGGCCAGAGCAAAAGAAAATTTATTTTGGTTTGAATCTGTGGATAAAGTGTTTTCCAAGTTGAAGCATCACCTATTATCTACATAATTGCTCACATTACCAAACCTGCAACAACCATTTGAGATTGAGATAGATGCCTCCGACTATGCTATTGGTGCAGTTCTTACTCAACAGGAGCATCTAGTGGAATATCACAGTGAGACACTTTTAGAGACAGTGAAAAAGTATCCCACCTATGACAAAGATATGTATTCCATTATGCAGGCATGCTGACAATGAAAGAATTACATTACAAGGAAGGAAACGGTCATCCACATAGACCACCAACCCTTGCAGTTCATACAAACACAAGGGAAGTTGCAGAATGATCATTAGAAAAAATGGTCCACATACCTGCAATAATTTCATTTAAACATTAAGTACAAGAAGGGAAACACAAATACTATTGAGACTTCCTCAGTTGACTGTTGGTCATGGTGTTGACCACTGTGCTCGACTCTTATGGGAATGAAACTCCGCGGTGGCTGCATTTGTACAAGAGCAATCCAGAATTTGGCAACACATACCAAATGCTCCAAGAAGGCAAGAACATTCCAAATTTTCACCTCCATGATATGCTTTTAGGTCACCTGAGACACCTATGTTTTCCTTCAAGCAAGCATGCCAAGATGATTTTGCAGGCACACTACATTTGGGTCAGTGGACATTTTGTAGTAGAGAAAATAGTAGCAGTGCTGCAGAAGTATTTTTATTGGCCGAACCTTTGATAGGATGTTGGGAAGTACATCAGATCCTGCACTGTGTGTGCCATTTCCAAACCGACAATAAAGAAGAAAGGCCTATATACTCCTATGTCTACTCCTAGTTGACCTTGAGAATCCATCTCCATGGATTACATGTCAGGCATCCCTTCTACTAAGCATGGAAATGACTGCATTTTTATGGTCATCGACAACTTCTTTAAGATGGCCATTCTAGGGCCTACAAGAAGACTATCACAACAGAGGCCAGTGCTAAGATCTTCTTTGAATGAGTGTGGGTACACTTTTGGATCCTACAATCCATTATCTCATATCGAGATAGCAGGTTCCTAAGTACATTTTAGTCAAGTCTCTGATCGATGTTGGGTAACAAGCTCACTAAGTCCATGACTTTCCACTCCCAAACTGATGGCCAAACATAGGTCTTCAACAGGATGATTGTACACATTATGTGCATGTACAACTCGAAGAATCCACACACATGGGACGAAAGCCTCCCCTATGTATAGCATAACTACAACAAATCTCTCAATAGATCAACTAGCCACAACCCCTTTCAGGTGGGGTTGGGATTCCAGCCACTATGTCCCATTGTGCTGGCCATACCATTTGCAACTACTGAAGCAGCTTCGACCCATGTCCATTCTGAATCTGACATGGCAAATAACTTCATTGAACGCATCTAGCACATCCGCTAGTAGGTCCATGACATATTGGACAAAGCCAACGCTAAGTACACGTGACGACATGATTAGCATCGAGTGCCACACAAGTTCCAAGTGGGCAATAAAGTTTGGCTACATTTGCAGAAGGAGCACCTTGTTGGGCCCCGTCATAAGCTTCCTCCTCTCTAATATGGGTCATACACCATCACCAATGTTGTAGGGGACAATGATTTTGAGCTTAGCATTCCACCATTCATTGGCTTGCACCTAGTGTTCAATGTGGACCACCTTCGGTCATACTTTCCACCATTACTGGACACATTCGACGTTGCAAAATCACTCACACCAATGGAGTTAAATCCAGACTACAGGGATCATGCCACATATGATCAGAAAATGGACACACAGAACAAGAACACTCACCAATAGAGGATCCAGCTATATCGAGTTGTCAAAGAAAGCTAACTCCTTCACCAGGGAAAGTGGTTCACCACGGACCAGGTTCAATAGAAATTTCCTCACTTCATGGAGGCTCTACACACAATTGGGACCATTCCTTCCTAAGGAGGGAGGAGAGATCCAGGTGGATATTGGTGGCCACCTGCTTATTCCACCTAGACCTCTAGTCATTTTCACCAGTTTCTTTGTTTATAGCAGCATTTACTATTTTTAGTAGTTTTTCAGGTCCTAAACTTATGGAGCATATTTGAGTGCCTAAACGATGTTTTCTTAGGTTTGCAGTATGCCCATTGCCATAGGGCCTACAAATAATTATGTAGTACTCGAAAAATATATTTCTAGTGAGGTATTGTACAAGCCAAACAAAGATAATATGACCAAATTATGACCTCAGTAATTTGGCTACCCAACTAACCCTAGTGAGGCCCACAAACTCTTAGTGTTCCATCTCCTGTGGTTAGGGTTTTGGTTGTTTAGGGTTTTCCCTTGTTGTTCAGTAATAAAAAGGCCCTTGAGCCTCATTGTAACACAATTCAAAGGCATGTAGCCACCACATCTCTTCTCAGAGATAAGCTACCATTCTTTGAGCTAGTTTATTTCCATTATGTTTGTAAGCATATTTCAGTTCTTTGATATTAATGCAATGAAGTGTTGTTTCTGCTACATCTTTGTATTTGTTGTTATATTTGTATTTTGTTGCATTCTTGTTTAAGTTTAGATCATTTTTTTACATGTCAAACACCTTATATATAGTAGCACAAGTCCATTAAATCTAAAACGCCTGAAATGAAAAAGCCTAATTATGAAGTGGTAGAGGGAGTTAAACCCTAAGGTGAAATTTTGTAGTCACATAAGCAAGAAGAAGCAATGGTTTAAGTATTGCATTTTTTTATTTTTATTTTTATTTTTCTAAATTTTAATTAAATCTTAATCGGAAGAGAGATTATTAAAAAAAATTATTAGTAAAATTTTTACTATGTAAGGTTCTTATTTTATTTTTTTTTTGAATTATAATTAAATCTAACAGAAATTGTAAATTTTTTTGGTATAAGCAACAGTGAAATTTAAATGTTTTACTATGCATGGTTTTGAGTGAATCAACATACCTTTCAAATTTTGATCTTTTTGATAGTTCTATTATTCCAAAGTACTCTACTGCTCCACAATGATCCCAGTATGTCTTTCTTGCAAATATCTTCCTTGGAATTTTCGGGAAAATAATGAAATAATGAATAGTTTATTACTATTTATAAGACTTTATGAAATTATATTTTGAAAAATCCCCCAGGGCTCTGGACTAACAGTGAATGGGTGCACTGTTAAGGCACTCCTTGCGATAGGTCACTGGTTCAAATCCCCCATGGGTGCTTACCTACCAAAAAAAAAAAAAAAAATTGAAAAATAAATTACTGCTCATTTTTCAATTTGAAAAAATAAAATCATGCCCTTTTCTTTTTGAGTTTTTCTCAACATCGATGGGTTTCATAGTAAAAAGAACCAATGCATTTAAGAGTAACGCACACCGATTAAGATAACTTATCGGTGCAGTAAATTTTTTTAAAGCACCGATATGATAGAATTTTTTTTTTTTTTTGAAATCTCGGAAACTAGTGTAGTTTTTTATTTTAACACATCGGTGTAGTTAGTTTTGCAATAGCACTATATGCTTTAAAAGTTATCTAAATTTTTACTTTCACATAAAATGACATATTCATCTCAAATTATCCTTTAGGATGCATCTACATGAGTTATAGTAGTTCATAGTATACATTTTCCGCTTAAAGCCACCTTATTCTTGAAAGTTGGTTTGAAAACTATATTGAAATTCATATTGTGGTTATATATTTCTTGAAATTAATTTTGGGTATGTATATAAAAAATTATTGTTGATTTTGCTCAAATGTAGAGAGAAAATCTCATAATATGAAATGGTTAATTCTTCAAATTCCATCTCATTCCATATTTCTCAAAGCCTTCGTGGAGTTGTCCCTTTCCATCTTTAGTAAGTTCATATTTTATTTATATTTCGATTATCTAATTGAATTTATTTATTTTTATCTATGCCAATTTGAATAAAAATGTATCTAAGTTTGTAGGATCCTGATTTGGAATGGAGTTCAGATGCAAAAAAAAGTCCACCAGTTCAAAAATGTCAGAAGCTCTTATCTGGAGTAGCATACCGCAAGCAGTTGGTAGATGAAATGGAGATTCTCTTTACCCTTCCAATTGTAACATGCCATCTTCCAGCCACAATCCTAGGTCGACGATGGTAATAATTGTTGGGTATAATGTAATTTCAACAAACCAATTGCATTGTGCTTATTAATATCATTGATGTACTAATGCT
This sequence comes from Pinus taeda, assembly GCA_000404065.3. Classification (NCBI taxonomy): domain Eukaryota; kingdom Viridiplantae; phylum Streptophyta; class Pinopsida; order Pinales; family Pinaceae; genus Pinus; species Pinus taeda. The sequence goes on from APFE030097520.1 coordinate 162,171, forward strand.
CAATATTTTTTGAAATTGGGATTCTAGTGATGGTGAGCGACCCACCTACCAACTTCTGGTGCACCCCACTACAATATCAAATTGAGAGAAGTCTACATTAAGAGAAAAACTTGGAGATGAAGAATAACAAGAATGGTTGAATGAACCACCTATTCAATTCTCACTATGTCCATATTCATCAATTAGGAATGACTACATAAATAGTAGTTCTTCATCACAAGTTGGAAATGCATGAAATCAAATAGAGGTTGGAATGGATGATTACTTCCGAGATACGATATCCATGGAGAAAATGTTGTTAGATGCATTCGAGAACAATGAGCTAGGGGATGATTATCACATCACTAATACCTTTTTCGAAAGCCTGAAATCTGTTTGAGCCAACCCTCTCTTTAGACCTGGTAGCCAGTCTAATTCTACCCAATTGGGGAAAACCATGTTATCATACAAATTGAAAGAAAATTTTGGCATGTTAAATGCATGTTTCCCAACAATATTGAGGTAATTGACCATGATCAAATCCCTTATATTTTGAGAAATATTGTCACACAATCAACATTAAAAATGTGTATTTTATGAATGCCAAATATTAACATTTATATTTATATTTCCCACCAACTGCAAGTTATTCAAATATAAGGTTATTTTGACTGATAATGTCTTGCCCTGTAGCTACAAAGAGGCAAAGCAGTTGTTGAAAATGTCGGGTGTTGAGTACATATCATATCATGCATTTCTGAATGATTTTATTCTATATAGAGGAGAATATGCAGACAAAGAGATATGTTTGAAACGTGAGCATGATAGGTACCATAAATAAAAAAAGGGTAAATCATATAGTCCTCCTAATAATATATTAAGGCACAAGCCTATAATCCAAAGGATTCAAATGCTTTTTCGTTGCAAATAGTTAGTTGAGTTGTAGGGATGGCCTGCCTCACGCAGAAGTGACTCGAGAGTTATGTGAATCCTAACATATTCAATAGCCATGAAGCATACATAGGATACGTGGCTTGTAAAATTCAAGGATGAAGTATGAATCCTACGACTCATCATAGCCATGGATGGTTTCAACCCATATTCCCTCCAAAAGACCAACTATTTTGTTTGGCCTGTAGTGGTGATAAATAACAATATCCCCCATGGTTTTCCACGAAGAATGAACATCTTATGTGGGCTCTCACAGTCACTGGTAGAAGACAAGTGAAGAATATGGATGTCTACTTACAACCATTGGTAGATGAATTGATGGAATTATGGGAAAGGATACATTTATACGATGTATCAAGACTTATCACAACAGATAGGATTTTTATGTTGTATGGCATATGTGCTTACACCACACGTGATTATTAAGGCTTAGGAGTTTGATCTATGTTATAACATCATTCAACACTCCTATAGACTTGATGCTCTTATATGGCCTTGGGAAGTCACTTTACCCTTGCAGAATTGAGTTTATCTTAGAAAAGTATATTTCAAATTCCACATGTGACTCTATCCACACAAAAACGTGTACATACATGGGTCCCAGAGCACTATATCCACGTATACATTTTTAAATTTGAAAAAACAAAATAAAAAGTTATTTTTCAAGAGGTTTTTATGGGTTTTACTAAGAGCCCACCTATAGGAGCCCATGGCCTAACTGAAAAAACTCATTTGAGGTGATTTATACACACCCCATAGGAAGGCCAAATGGATAATAGAAGAAATATATCGACATTGTACTTGATTTCCACTAGATCAAGTTTTCTTTTCTCGTGCCTCCTCCACTCCCAACCTCTAGGAAACCCTGGTTTCCTTTGCAGAGATGCTCAGTTTCCTTATCTAGAATCTTATTACATATATTAGAGAGGTTTTTTTCATGGTTTGAGCTAGACAGATCGAGAGGAATCCTTCATCATTGCCTTTGGCATGGATCATGTTTTATCTATCTTATACTTATTGTTATTCATCAATAAAGAAACTCATGTCTTGTTCCCGATACATGTTGTCATCTTATGAATGATAGTCTAAATTGTCATTTATGATGATCTAACATATTATTATACATGTAATTTGGATTATATATTCTATCTATGATTCTGTGATTGATATTTAGGTCTACACATTCTATAGGAAGCAGAGGGTTTGGACCCTATGGGAACATCTTCAAACATAAGACCCTCGAGTACGTTCCTAATTCCAACTTTAATAATTAGAATTCTTGGCATGTTGGATTGAGTGTTCTTTTTTTATTGATCTATTTGTCTCTATTGAGGCTTTCAACCCTGGCCTTAGGGATTATTTCCTGCCAACATAATTGATGACCCCACTAGGGAATACCATCAAGTATTTCCTAGAAGGGTTGTTTTCTTTGATCTGGGTTTTTAGTTTGTTGTTTCTTGGTTTTTTCAACCTTTTGAAGTCTTGAGTAATTTGGTCTTTCAGCGTGATCTTTTAAATCTTGGTTTTCTTTTTATTTTTCCTAATTTTTCTTTTTATACACACCTTTTATTATAGACAATCACATACATATTCGGTTTCTTCCAAGGAAACTCACATATACCCTAATTGCTTCACACACAGTTGCATATATACGATGAACTCTGTCTGAACAGTCACGTATGGAATTTGAAATATACTTTTTTAAGATAAACTCAAGTATGCAAGGATAAAGGGACTGCCCAAGGCCATATAAGAGAATCAAGTATATAGAAGTGTTGAACGTTGCTATAACACTCGGTATTCCACAAACTTCTATGGATATTCCACTGTACATTTTGTCACAACAGATATTATAATAATATATTAAATTTATGATTTTTTTACACTATTATTGTTTTATTAAACTTCTAGATCTTTAAATTTAGTTGTAATTAGTGCATGCATGTGAATGGAAATTATGAAGAAAAGTAGGGAACGATAAAATAATCTCACACGCACACATAAGAAACAAGATATGCTCTGGGAAACCCTTTCAAGAGAAAACCTGGCTGGAAGATGGGGTCACTTCGATCTCTTTCTCTATCTCGAAATATGGTTACAAGTACAAAGAAGTAATGTCTGGCCCATGGACACCTACAGTGCACATATCCTCTCTTTGTGTTCTAACTCCTATCTCTCTTGGATATATTTGCTCAACTATGGAACAAAATTCTCTTGAAAGAATGGAATGCCTCTTCCTCATAGTGGTCTGATTATAACACAACCTGATAACCTACTAGTGGTTAAGTTTGACTACAGCAACTCTTAACTAGAGTTACAATATAAAATCTTCTAGAGTATTTTACGTCAAAAACACATGGCTAACCTCTTTTCCATGAATAATGGTGGTTGATGTGGCATCCTCTTGAACTATAGGTGTGAAAATAGGAAGATCAACTTTTGAGTGGCATAAATTTTACATACGGACTTCGATTGGCGCGATTCTTGCATCTTTGGAAAGATATTTGTGTGTAGAATAACATGAAATGGTTCTATGCTAAAGCGACAAGTTTTTACCCCCAAACACCATCATTTGTTGCCTCAAAACACTCCTGGAAGGTTTCAAACTCTGTTTCACCAAACTGGGTCTCACTAGTAAAAATGGCCCCATGAGATAATTCCTCCACTTTTTCCTCTTTGAATGCATTGAGATGCATGAAAAACAACATAATTATCCAATATGAATCACACCTCCCCATTTTGGGAGGCTTTTGGTCCCCAAAATCTTTTACTGAATGAGGTGAGGAAATTTTTCCTCCACTTTATCTCTGGTATACCATTTAGCTTTGCCCAGAAGTTGTCCCTTCAACCCAATCTGCAAAAGGTCATGTTGCCCCTGTCTTGTTGTTATGAACCTTTTCTACAAAACTGTATATATTTTCAACTCTTCCTGAGCATCTGGTACCAAATCCTCCATAGAACGTAGAACTTGTTCCTCTTCCTGATTTAGCATGGAAGGCTCATTGAATTTTAAATTCTCTACCTTCATAACTGAGTAAATGCACATATACAGTGGTAAAATGAGTTGATATGAACTATCACCCACATTTTCCAATATCTCAAAGGGACCATACCTCATAACCTTGATTTTCTTACCAGGCCCCTGCATCCTCTCCTTGTTCAATTGTAGTCATACTTTGTCTCCCATCTTGAATTATTACTCTATTCTGTGTTGATCATGCCTAGCCTTATACTTCTCATACAACTTTTGTAGCGTGTATTGTACCTATAGATGGATTTATCTGATCTTCTCTATACTTTTTTCAACCCTCAAAGTATCTCCTGTAATATCTTCCCTCTCTCCTCCTTGTTGTCCATATGCTATATCCAAAGGTGAAGGTGGAAAATATCCAAAACAATTCTGAAATCGGGACTTTCTTGTAGAAGTGTAGACTACTCTATTGTAAGAATGTTGTATCTATACCATATTTTTATCCTAGGTCTTTAGATGCTTCTGGTTGTATCCCCTAAGAAGCTACACTAAAGTCCTATTGACTACTTATGTCTGCCCATTTTTCTGTGGATTGAATGTTGTAGATATCTTCAACTTTGTCTCCATCTTCTCCCATAATGTAGTCCAAAATGCACAGAGAAATCTAGTATCCTTGTCTAAAATGATGTTCCTTGGTATCCCAAAGTGCACCCAGACCTATCCAAAGAACAATTTTGTTGCTTCTTGTCTGTTGATGATCTTTTTATAGGGCATCATAACACACATCTTGTTGAACATGTCAACTACCACAATAGGTAGTCATGTCCCTTCTTGGTTGTCAGTAAACTTCCACAAAGTCCATGGAAATGATTTCCCAAGGACAAGTACATATATGTAAGGGCTGATATAGACCATATTTCCTATTACTAGGCTTGTTGGTACAACAAAGCATGCATCCTCTTATGAACCTAGCTCACTGCTCTTGCATAATGGGCCAATACACATACCTCTATAAGTTAGCCACGGTCTTCCCTACACCAAAGTACCTTTCAACCTTGGAGGTGTGAGCCTCTTTGATCAACTGCAATCGCTCACCATTAGGAGCACATAGCTTATCGGATCAGCCTGTAGAGTAAGCCATACAAGAGATGGTAGTCAATGTTGTTGTTGTTATCATGCACATGACTCTGACTCTGCAACTATTGATACACCTCCTTGAAGTCCTCATCCTCTAAATATACCTCTATATATGCATCATGGGTGAATGGTTCCTTGTGCATAAGAGTCCCTAAAGTTGTGATCCTTGATGTGGGTGACCTTAAAAGTATTTCAGCCGACTTGTTTGTGCTACCCTTCTTATACTTGATCACAAATGAAATTGTTGTAAAAATCCCATCCACTTGTAATGCATGGTCTATTATAGCTTACTTTGGACCTGCAAGTACTGTAACGACTGGTGATATGTGTGGATTGTTGTTCCATTTCCCATAATATAGTGATTCCACTTCTTCACAACTTGCACCATGGAATAGAGCTCTTTATTGTAGGTAGGGTAGTTAAGGACTTCCCCATGAAATACTTCAAAATGATAGCACACAGGCCTTCCTTCTTGCATCAAGACAAATCCCATAGCATACCCACTCACATTTGTCTCCACTTCAAAGGGCCGATGCAAGTTTGGTAATGCAAGAATTGTTGCTTGAATGATATTCTTCTTTAACTCCTCAAAAGACCTTTGCTAACCTTTTCCCCATTGAAAACTCTTGCCACTTGTTGTTATGGCATGGAGAGATGCTTCTACCGCTAAAAATGAGGCTATGGATTACCTCAGGTATTGTGCTTCCCCAATGAAACTCCTGACCTCAAAAACATTAGTAGAAAATAAAAATTTCATGCTGGCAACCATCTTGGAAGGATTTATCTTCAACTCTCCTCCACCAATCACATGCCCCAGATACACTAAGGGCTGCTACATAAACTCACACTTCTTGAGATTTGCTAGAAACTGGTGCTTCTTCAATGTTTCTAGTGCCTGCGTCAAATGTGAAATATACTCCTCCCATGTAGCACTATATACCTCTATATCATCTAAATAGAAAATAACAAATGAATCTATAAAAGGGCACAATACATCATTCATTAATCTCATAATTGTAGCTTGTGCATTACATAGGCCAAATGGCATGACTAACCACTCATTAAAACCTTGCCTGGTTTTGAAGGTTGTCTTCTAGGAATTTTCATCTTTGACTTGAACCTAGTGATATCCAGACTTTAACTCTAGCTTGGTGAAGTATTTTTCTTATTTCAAATGATCCAATAAATCATCTATCCTGGGCATGGGGTATCTGTTCTTGAGGGTGATTTTGTTCAATGCCTTGTAATCTCTACACATCCACCAAGTCCCATCCTTCTTTAGAAAAATGATGATGGGTGAACCACATAGTGTTGTACTCATTTGAATGACACCTCATTCCAACAACCTCTACAATTGTTTCTTCACCTCACTTGCTTATATAATAGACTACTTGTACAACCCAATATTTTCCAATGGGGAGTCTGAAAATAGTTGGATCTCATGCTCCACTTCTCTCTTCGGTTGAAACCCTTTAGGCTCTCAGAACACAACCTTGTATCCTTGCAATAACTCCTCCAGTTGTTATATTTGTTTCTTAGTACACCCCTTCAGGGATACCTTGACTCTTATTGGCTCCTCTTCAGACTGACTTTCTCTTAAAAACAATGAAATATACTTTTTGCTGGAACTGATCAATTTCTTGGCTTGGTTAGCACTTACCAGTGAAATTTCTGAGTTTCCTTTGTGCGCATTGATGATAAACGATTTTCCATACTTGACGATCTAGTACTGATTCGCTCTCCTCATGAATATTGCATCTTGCATGTACATGTATGGACTCCCAAACATGACTCGATATACATTAAGGGGAACCACAACTAGATGTACTTCATCAATAAAATCATCATTGATAGTAAATCTAATTTTACACTATTGTTACCTTCATATTTGTATCCTTATTTACCCATCCCAGTGGATATGGCTTTGGATGCTCACAAACTTCCATCCAAAACTTCTTGTCCAACTCTGCTGCAATGAGATTCGCCTGCAATCATGAGTCAAATAGAGCATCAATCTTCGTTTTCTTGACATATATCTTTATAAGGAAGATTTTGGTCATTTATTTCTCTTCCTGTCGCTAAAGGCTACTCAAATTCACCTCATCTGCATTGATGTACATATGATCTTCTCATCCACGTCCGAGCTATTGTCAACTTGGTTTCTTGAATCCATGGCCATGTAAACTACATGTTTATTGTTTTGTTTATATAAATGACATTATTGTTTTGCATGTTAATTTAATTCGGTGCAATTGTTCTTATCTTCATGATTGCTCACATTCCTTGTATACAATAATTTTGCAGGTCTTGTAACAAAAGGGTATCATCGATGTAAATGTTGTGGATCTTCACTGAAGGCTAGGTGTTCCAACCACCTACAAAAGCTAGTGTATGACTAATCTAAGGTATTCCTCCCAGAAGAACACCCTTACAAAAGAGAAATATATACTTTCAATAATAAACCAGAGAGAACCCAAAGGCCTTCAATAATGACACTAGTTGAATGGCTTAGAGTATATTAGAGAGAGAAGGAAAAGGATATTACATAAATGTTCAATTCAAATGGGGAGCCTATGATCGATGATCCTATTTTTATTCGACACCTATGTTGAGAAATTTCCAATTGCGATGAAAAGGAAATGTGTCTTTTATGAGAATATTTCATGCTTACTAAATCCCATGAATAGGAGAAAATGACACATTGGATGTTAGGAGAGATCTTATTTCTTCAAAAATTAAAAATAAACATTGGCCAAGACAAGAAAGTAGAGGAGGGGTTGGTCCCTCTTGGTCTTTCAAATAAGGTGATGCCCCATGGATTTTAAAGAAAGATGATATCTCTTTGGAAAAGGAAGTTATAATGGGTATGAGGGTGCCTTCTTTATATGGGTCTTCATTAAAGCACTGCTTCACTATGGAAGATCATTTTTTGGGGTTGAAATTGCATGACCATTTGAACCTTCTAAGAGTATGCATGTCAAAAACATGATTTTATTATTTGTTATTACTTTTATGCCATGGGATAAAATATAAATAATTTTTGTATGTGTTTACTTTGCAATGTCATTATCCTTTGCTCATGTGTGGGTGTGTGAAACATGACTTCCCCCAATACCTACGACATGCCATATCTAAATTATCTACATTTGTACATTAGATCACATCAAAGGAGATTCATACGGCTAACATTCCATGATGGCGCCAAGAGATAACTGATATTGTTTGTATGTTTGAGAAGAAATTGTCGCCGAGTTTCATGGATTTGTAGGTTCATCTTCTAATTCATGTAGTAGATGAGGTTGAATTAGTTGGGGCGGTTTATTTTAATTGGATGTTCTTCTTAGAGAGTTACATGAAGAAATTGAATGGTTTTTTGGACAAATGGGAAAACCCGAGGCGTTTATGGTAGAGGGGTACATATTATATGAGTCTTTCTATTATGCTAGTGAGTACATCAAGTAGATCAACAACACACCAAGTGCGATGATTTGGGATGACGAAATGGATGAAGATAAAAGAGAAGGGGAGCTTCTCGAAATGAATGGAAAAAGGAAAATGATAAAGAGTAAGTGACTTATCATTTGTCAAATTTCTACATAGTAACTATTCACACTGAACTTCATAATGTAGATTTTGTTCTAATACATACTATATATTTCGATTTGATTTCACTAGTGAATTCATAAATTGAAGCCATCAACATATTCAGTCTTTACAATTTGGAAGCAACATAGTAGTGTGTCACATTTTATGAAAAAATGAGGAGGAAATGGGACAGTGACATGAAAGAATTTACACGGTTGAATGGTAGAAGCATTCCTTATCCTGATCATTTAAAAGAAAATATGCCAAACGTATGCCCCAACAGTTGGGTTGCTACCCACGTCAAAGAGAAATACGATGCATCTAGTCATTACTCACGTGTTGAAGAGGATGCACTGAACATACAGATTGGGTGCAACAACTCGTTAATAATTTATTTTTGTAAATTTTTAACTTCATAATGCACCTTTGAATTCTACTATCTATATTTTGTATTTTAATTATGTTCGGGTTATTAGACATATGGCATTGTGATTTTTTTACTTTTTTATAAGTGCATTTGTTCCCATCTATGTGGTCATTTGGACATCATTTCATACGGAGGATGCCAATGATGGATGCATGACACAAGACTATGGAGTGGAAGTCAAGTTCGACCAATCTAGTTGTGCTAGCCACTACGGTCAAAACCTAATACAAGGTACATTAGGTTACATAAGAAAGATACACGAGATCATTGAAGTGGACTTATCTCTGTTCCAAGTGTTATTTTTAGGTGCAAGTGGTGGGACACTTTTGATCAGAATAATGTAAAGGAAGATCATGATAGTGGTTTGATATCTATCAACTCTAGAAAGATACGGCATTAAGCTAGGGAGCCTTATGTTTTCTCCAAACAATCCAACCAAGTTTTTTTTTACCCTGATGTGTTGGATAGGGATTGGTGGTTCCTATTAGGACACGACCCTATATCAAAATATATTTTTGATAACAGCAGTGTTATCATATCAAGTGATGAAGATGACCAAGGTGATGACAATGGAGAGCAATATGTACTTGTGTTATTTCATCATTTATAATATTGTTGTATGTTTTGGTTTTCTTTATTTCACTAAAATTATATTGTTTTTTGTTCGTTTTATTGGCATTTTATATAATGTAAAATTCACATTTTTTTTTTTTGCCACTCGAAATGCTTTTACACTTAGCTATTATTTCCTATCGTGTAATTTATAATTTAAAAATTCAAATTTTAACTTATTTGTTTAATTTTAAGTTTGTGATAAGTTTAATTTGGATTTTTTGATAATTTGGTTTTCAACTTAGTTGTTTGTTAATTTACATACTTTTATCATTTCTTTTGGGAATATTAAAATTATGCCCCCAATGTTGACTGAAACCACAATTAATGAAGTAAATTAAAATTTTGATAGCAATTAAATTTTGAAATAATGACAAAAACAATAAATGTAGGAAGATTTGCATCCATAAAATTTTAGGGCCAATAGAATGCTTATGATTGGAGATCATAACTTTTTTATAATAACAATTTTTAAGGTAGAAAATTCTATTCAAAAAGAGTAAATAGTATAATGGAAAATAGCATTTATTCACATGTAATTGTTTTTTGAAAATTAATTTAGTTAGAATGAATATGTATGAACTATTTATACAATAGAAAAATATTTATGGTAATTTTACAAATATAGTTTCAACCATAATAAACATAGTAATTTATAAAAATATCTTAGCATTTTTTATTTAAAGTCTTTTTGCATGTAATTCCATATATAAATTTTGATATAAGTTCACCAGTATATAATCTATAATAAATATATATCATATCATAAAAATAAACTCTGTGATAATAACCATATAACAAACATAGACATATTCTAAAATACACATTCAAGTCACTAACATTATCTAATTATATACACCTCTAGCACATATAAACTTAGTTAATTAGTTAGCACACAAATCTAATAATTTAACAAGGCATCATCATCATGATCGCATCTCACAATATCGCAAGCTAATAGATCTCATGCTATTTATATTGTTTTTTATTCATCTTCTTGGCATTTTATATAATTGGTAGGATATTAAATTTAAATTTAAATTGGTAAGGGTTGCTATAAATATTAAATTTAAATTTCTTGAAACTCTTATAACTTTAGTGATAAATTAAATTTTATTAAAATATAATTTTTTAA